>CAMOHE010043496.1:0-17803 GCA_946598075.1 Artocarpus hirsutus | reverse complement strand
AATTGCTCAATATGATCAAGATCGCCATTAAAATTGTGACTTGATGAGGCAAAGGTGATCAGACGTGTAGCTTGTCCGTACAATTCAGATCAATCTGGTCGAGTCCGAGGATGGGCCATGATGATGGCATTTTGAAAGTTTGGATCGATCTAGTCGAGTCTGAAGTTGGGCCATGATGGCATTTTGAAAGTTCAGATCGATCTGGTCGAGTCTGAAGTTGGGCCACAATGGTGGCATTTTAAAGGTTCGAATCGATCTGGTCGAGTCTAAAGTTGGGGTCCTTACTCCTGAAAATCAAACTCGAAAAATTTGTCAATTCATTGAGGAAATAAAATTCAAAATAATAAAGCGACTGCACTCGTTTATAATGTATACAAGCTACCTACATATCCCTTGTACGAGAATCAAGTCGAA
Organism: Artocarpus hirsutus; assembly: GCA_946598075.1. Taxonomy (NCBI): domain Eukaryota; kingdom Viridiplantae; phylum Streptophyta; class Magnoliopsida; order Rosales; family Moraceae; genus Artocarpus; species Artocarpus hirsutus. The sequence continues at coordinate 17,389 of CAMOHE010043496.1, read as the reverse complement.
CGTAGTTCAATTACATGGCAAAAGTAGAATCAAATCATTACAAATAGTATTTCCTCAAATGATTAGCATGCCAGCTCTTCGTTATGTAGGATCCATCCAGCCTCTCGAGTTTGTAAACTCCTTCCGAAACTATTGACTGTATTCGATAGGGTCCTTCCTAATTAGCCGTCAATTTTTCAGCGTTGGCCTCTTTGGTATTTTGGAAGACTTTCCTGAGCACGAGTTCTCCTTCGACAAATCTTCTAGGCTTGACCTTTCTGTTATAATACCTGGCTGCTGCTTGCTGGTAGCATCCAAGGTGATTGAAAGCTCTGTCCCTCTTTTCGTCGACGAAGTCAAGCATATCCTGCATCATTTCATCGTTCTTTTCTTCGTTCAACAAAGAGTAATCGACTCGCAGGTCTCGTGCGACTATCTTAGAGGGAATAACGGCTTCTGTTCCATACACAAGCGAAAAAGGTGATTCACCAGTTACCCTACTTGGAGTCGTTCGATAGGCCCACAGTACCATCGGGAGCTCCTCGACCCATCGTCCTTTTATTGCTTTGAGTTTCTTCTTCAAATTTTTTACAATCGTCTTGTTCGTCGCTTCAGCTTGTCCGTTTCCTTACGGGTATCTTGGCGTTGAGAAGCTTAAAATAATTTCCCAATCTTGAAAAAACTTCCTGAAGGATGATGAAATGAATTTAGAGCCATTGTCAGTGACTATCTCTCGTGGGATTCCAAATCGGCAAATGATGTTCCTCCAAATAAATCTTTCGACGTCCCTTTCTTTAACGTCTGCAAAGGCTTCGATTTCGACCCATTTGGAGAAGTAGTCAGTACGGACGAGCAAATACTTCACTTGTCCAGGAGCCGGAGGAAACGATCCGACAACGTCCATCGAGTACTTCATGAACGGGTATGGCAAACTGACTGAAGAAAGCTCTTCTGCTGGTTGATGTATGATAGGGGCATGCCTCTAGCAGCTATCGCATTTTCAGGCAAAGTTTTCACAATCACTCTGTATAGTTGCCCAATAGAATCCTTGCCTTTTCACCTTGTTGCACAATGACCTTCCGCTTGAATAATTTCCACATGATCCTTCATGCACTTCTCTAATCACTTTCTCGATCTCATCTTCTCCAAGACATCGGAGATATGGTCTCGTGAAAGAGCGCCTATATAGCTTTCCATCTATCAGGCAGTATCTTGTAGCACGCACTTTAATCTTTCTCGTAGCTTATCTATCATCAGGAAGCCAACATTCATTAATATACATCTAAATGGGGGTTCTCCAATCATCCCTCGGATAGATATAGCTAGCTTTCTCAACAGGTGCAATGCTAAGGCTGTCGATTAGTTCTAAAGGGATTGTTCTTCTCTCACTTACTTCGACTGATGATCCTAGGTTAGCTAGTGCATCGGCTCTAGAGTTGTGTTCTCGTGGTACGTGCTTAACCTCGAAACGATCGAATTGAGCTTTCAGCTTGTTAACTAAGCTTAGGTATGAATGCATCTTCTCATCTCGTGCCTCAAACTCTCCATTTACTTGATTAACGACCAGAGTGGAGTCACTTTCCAGAAGAAGCTTAGTAGCCCCCAATGCAGCGGCAAGCCTTGTTCCAGCTACTAGGGCCTCGCATTCAGCTTCATTGTTTGTAGCTTTAAATCCCAATTGAAAGCTCTGTTCGATTTCCTCACCAGTTGGCGACTTCAAGACAACCCCTATTCCTGACCCCTTCTCATTGCTCAACCCGTCGACTTGCATAATCCATGACTCCAATCTTCCCTCTTCGGTCCTGCAAGTTAGCTCAGCTACAAAATCTACGAGCACTTGTGCCTTCAACGTTGTATGGGGCTTGTATTCGATGTCAAACTCTGTCAGTTCAACTGCCTACTTTGTCATTCTTCCAGATACATCCGGCTTGTGCAAAATTGCTCTCATCAGGTAGGATGACAACACCACAATAGTATGTCCCTAAAAATACGGACGAAGTTTTTGGGCTGACATGACTATTACGAGTGTAAGCTTTTCGACGACTGAGTACCTCGTTTCCTCATCCAAGAGCGAGTGGCTTACGAAGAACACTGGCCTCTGAATCCCTCCTTCTTCTCGAACTAGTGCTGAACTTATTGCCACCTCGGATACAACAATGCATAGATAGAGCGGTTCGCCATCTCTCGGCTTTGACAGGATCGATGGAGTGGTCAAATATCTCTTCAGTTCTTGGAAGGCCATTTCGCACCGTTTGTTCCATTCGAATTTGGTATTTTTCTTGAGCAGTTGAAAAAATGGTAGACATTTGTTGGAACATCTGGGAACGCTTTTATCTGATAAGGATTCGCTTTGATTCCTTGCTTCGTCACGAGATATCCTAAGAACATGCCGCTCGCCACTCCGAAAGTGCATTTCTCTGGATTAAGCTTCATGCCATATTTTCTGAGGACGTCAAAACATTCTTGCAAATGCTCAACGTGGAGATTGGCCTATAGAGATTTAACCAACATGTCATCGATGTAGACCTCCATATTCTTACCAATTTGCTACTCGAACATCATGTTGACAAGTCATTGGTAAGTTGCTCCCAGATTCTTCAATCTGAAAGGCATGACTTTGAAACAGAAAACCCCCTGCTCCGTTATAAAGGCAGTTTTCTCTTGGTCATCGAGGTGTAGCAGGATTTGATTGTAACTTGAGAATGCATCGAGGAAACTCAAAATCTCGTGTCTGGCTATAGCGTCGATGAGCCTATCGATGTGAGGTAACGGATAACTGTCCTTCAGGTAAGCTTTGTTAAGGTCGATGAAGTCGACACACATGCGCCACTTCCCGTTTTTCTTTTTCACGATCACCACATTGGCGAGCCAATCGGGATACTGGACAGGGCGTATAAAGCTGGCTTCAAGTAACCTCCTAACTTCGTCTTTGATCACGTTGTTCCGCTCGATTCCTAATTTCCTCCTTTTTTGTTAGACAGGTTTATGCTCTGGGTCGACGTTCAATTTGTGGGAGATTATACTTGGGTCGATTCTAGGCATATCTTCGTGAGACCATGCAAGACAATCAACGTTAGATCTAAGAAATTCAATTATTTATCGTTTAATACCCTCATCGAGCTACGATCCAATCTTCACTGTTCGTTTTTCATCTTTCGGGTCTATTTGGATTTCATCACACTGTTCCAAAATCATTTCGACACAGCTATGCTTGTTTGCTTCACCCTGCTCGTTCGACTGTAATTGCTATAAAGCTTTTTTCTGCTACATTGCTGCGACATAATAGCTCCTCGCCGCCTCTTGGTTTCCCCAAATTTCCCGAACCCTTCGTTTTGTCGGGAACCTTATCATCTGGTGGTATGTAGAAGGGACTGCCTTCATGGCATGAATCCAAGGTCTCCCAACAATTATGTTGTATCCTGATGGGCAATCCATGATCAGGAAATCGGTCAGTTTGTTCTCCCCTGCCACGTAGACTGGAAGCTTGACCCTTCCAACTGCTGTTGTCACTTCTTCGTTGAATCCGACTAGCAATATTGGTGACTTCTTGATTTCTTCTTGTCCGATTTCCATTTCTTTTAGCGTCAAGAGGAAGAGAATATTGGCAAAACTCTCGTTGTCAACCAGAATCCTACTTATTTTGTAATTCACGATATTGAGTTTAATAACTAATGAATCATCATGTGGGGAGTCCAGCCCAATCGTCTCATTGTTGTGAAATAAAATTTTGTATTCAGGACGGCCTTTATGCGCAGTGCTTGTGGTTGCTCGATTCGCTTTCCTTTGATAGGACTTCATTTGATTAACCAAATCGTCGCTGAAAACCAAGCCTCCACAAATGGCTCCTATTACCTTCCTCACTGGTGGTGGCAATGGTGTTTTCTCTTCGGTCTGCTCGTTCGCTCACCCTCTTCGTTCCTTGTTAAGCCCATATGTCCTCCTCCCCCTTTCAGAGAGGTACTCTCTCAAATGACCTTTCTTGAGAAGCTCTACAATTTTGGATCGTAGTGCTTTGCAGTCGATCGTCCGGTGCCCTATGTCTCGATGAAACTCGTAGTATTTCAACTTATCTCGCAAATGGCTTGCTGGCAATTTGCCAGGCCATTGGACGTAGTCTTTTCCTTCAAGCTGAGCGACTAGTTCCGATGGTGATATGCTCAGGGCATATTTTGGTGGTGACAGGGGTCTCGTCGTAGATCGAGGCTTGTCGTCTTTCTGCCTCCATTCTTTTTTTGGTCCTCGTTGGTTTGGTTGGTGCTGTTGCTTTTGATTCCATCTGTTCTGACCCTTCGTTCTTATGAATTCTCATTTGCACCATTCGTTTTCTTCCTCTAGGTCAATCCAGCTTTTAGCTCTATTCAATGCTTCCTGGATTGTCTGTGGGTAGTCGAAACAGATGCTGTTTTTAAAGGATGATCTGTGCTGGAGTCCCTTTTTCAGTGCTTTGTGGGCTGTTCCGTCTTCCAAATCCAAAATCTCAGAGAGTGTTATGCTATATCGCTTAATATAGGCCCATAACGGCTCGCCTGGGTTTTGGACAATGGACCACAAATCTTTGGACGTTTTTTCAATTCTAATATGCACTGAATACGCTTTGACGAATTGATTTGCTAGTTCCTCAAAGTTGTTTATTGATCCCATTCTGAGGTTGCTGGACCATCGAAGGGCTGGGCCTTTGAGCGATTGTGCAAACAGCTTGCACATCATCTTGTCGAGGATTGAGTCTGAAATGCTAGTAGCGCTGACCACGTTCTTGTACTGCAGCAGGTGGTCTTTAGGATCCGAGGTTCCATCGAAGCGAGCGAACACAATATTTCCATACTTTGCAGGTACTATTGAAGTAATTCTCCTTGTCAGTGGCGTATCCTGAATGTTTTTGGAGATGTCGTCCAGTGCCGGGGTCTTGCTTGTGGCTTTGGAAACCTTCTCATCAATCTTTTCCTCCACGAGTTTGGAGTTCTGCTCAAACATTTCTCTCATCATGGATTGGATCGTCTTCGGGGTCAACAGATTGACCGTCGGTTCTACTCCTTCGTTTTCGTTCGTCTCTTTGCCATGATGCCCATACTCCACATCAACGTTTGCTATAGTCGAAGGAGTCATCGTAGCTACTCTAGCTGTCGTAGTTGCTGGTGCTGGTGTCGATGGAAAGTATAGCGGCTGCATTCTTCCGATCGGGCTGTGAGTTTGTTGTTGTCTTCCCAGCTGTAGGGTGTGAAATTGCCGCTGCGTTGTTGAAGTAGCTGGAAATGTTGAATACCCATAATACGGGTAATAGTATGACTGCGAAGCCATTTGAGAGTTTTGATAGCTGATTTGGCTCCTCAAAGCCAAATTCTCACTGCTTAGTTGTTCCATCCTCTTGTCACGTTCTTGAGAGTGTGCTGCTTGTTCCTAGAGTGTTTTCTATAGAGCCTCCACTTCTGCTACAAGAGCCTCCATATGTCGGCCTTGGGTTGATGCTTCGGTCTCTTTTGCTGTGGCTTCCAGAGCTCGCTGGTTGTCCATGTTGTCTGCCATTTGAATCCGAGTCTTTAGATCCTGGCGTTAATGACTTGATGGCCCCACGATGGGCGCCAAACTATTAACAACGAATCTACAATCAAATTGCTAAAATTCAGAATTAAATAATCAAAAACTTGGGCCCTCAAATCACCGTTGAATCGACCTGTTCACTCGGATATATATGCAAAATTAGGATAAAATGAACAAAATAACAAAAATGAATGAAAACTCAAGATTTATAATTGTTCACTCTGTTAATGAAGAGCTACATCCATTGTGATTCACTATTGGATTTTTTGAGTACAGATTACAAGATTAAGAGAATGAGAAAGAATGTAAATTGGCAGAATTGTGGTATTTTTTCTCTATCCCTTTTCTCTCCGTTTCTTTGTCCCTATATATAGAGTATGAGATAGAATTGTGGCCATTAATCGTCAGGTGAAGTGGAATAATGCTTCGCGAGTAACTGTGATACTAGGACACATGTCGGTTGATGATTTGCTGCAGAAACCACTACTTCCTCATGTTTCGGTTTCTGTACTTAACGTGTGTTAACCGTTAGGACGTGCTATCCATCGAACCGATAAGAACTATTCGAACGAATGATACACTGAAATAAATTAACTTTGGGACTAAAAGCAATCTGTTTAAGGAACCAATTCCAACGAACGAATCAAATAATCGATTCGATCGAGCTAATTTGTTCGACTCGCTCGATTAACATTGTTGGGCCGTCAGGGCCCATGGTCAATTTGGGCCTGTCCAAATTGTACCCCAACAATGAGTATCCAATAATCCAATATTTATAAAGTAGTGTTAAATATTCAACTTACCTCTTTTTTAAAAAATATATATATTTGCTATAAAAAAATTGTTTTTGTTCAATTTGCTTCTGGAAGTTTGATTTCTATGGTTTCAAAATGGTTTTGGATTTTGTATTTATGTAGAAACATAACCACAGTTTCGTTCGTTGGTTCAAATTGGGATGATTTGAACTTTTTTATTTGAATAGAAAATTCAAATTGTGCAGTTTAAACAGTGATTAAACTAAGGTTTGGATGTTTAATTAGAGTGTTAATCTGAATAGTAAAATCCAAACTGAGTTTGTATTTGGATGAGTATTTATAGCTCTAGTTTGAAGCATAAAATATTTATTTGATTAAAAATAAACATCAAACATGTAAAAAGAAGTTATTTAATTGAAAAATAAATATGAAATAATTGTGTTAAACTATAAATCCAAATATAGGACAGTGAAATAACTATTCAATATTCTCTAAAAATTCAGTTTAGAATTGATTTGAAATTTTGAAATAGAAAGAGCTTGAAGTTTAAGTTGATAGTTCAGTCCAGTTTGAACTATTAGTGTAGTTCGAATCAAATGTTTTACCAATTCAAACTATAATGGCTGCTCAGACTATATATAATATTTATATATAATATTTAAGGTCACGTAAATACTTATGAAATTTCAATGATATTTTTAAAGTATTCAAAATACATGTACATAAATATGATGAAAAATTCAATTTATTTATTTATAAAAAATGTTCAATACCATACATCATATGCTTTCAGATATCTATCCTAACAAAAGACACAACATCTTTTGAATGAGCTTTGTCATAAATTCCTTTATTATAAACCCTGCAACATTTCAACCACGAACTGACAAGCTGCTTAGCAGTGCTCATTGCTAATAATAGGGCATGCTCAACTATGTTTGAGTCTATTGAGAAACATACGTCAGAACAACCCACTTCTCTCCCTTATAAAATCATGAAACTTCTATCCTCCAACCACAACATTGAGCAACACAATCCAAAACATAGTAATCAGACTGTGCTATTTGCTATAATTACTCTTTAATAATTATAAAACCAAGATATAAGGCCCACTTTTATCGGACTACTAAATGCAAAAGAAGACTTTTAAATGTTATATGAAGTCTTGAAAGAGAGCAAATCTTTATCTCTTTTCAACGTGGGACTCTTGCAAGTTTACATTTTAAACTTGTTTACATTTTAAACTTATCGTATGTGCATAAAAATAATAAATATAGTCAGAAATCAAAATTTACATAAACAATGTTTAAATTTGTGGTTGGACCGAGTATATTATTTTTTGGGTTAATAAGACAAACAGCCTACTTATGTTTATTGAATTAAAATATGGCTTCAATTTGTAAATATTTTACATATGTCTCAAAATAATATTATAAAAATAATTACTATATAATTAAGGACATTTTTAAGTTATTCTAAATATTGTGTTAGAGCATCTCTAATACAATATTAAATTGTTGTGTCGATGGTAAATTTAGCATTTGAGTATAAAAAAAAAAATCTCCAATGCAATACTATTTTCAATGTTAAATTTGCTATATGGTAAACTTTGCAATATATAGCATAGAACAAATTTGCCATTCAATTCTTATTGGTTGATACAATATTCTTATTTTTTAATTATTTTATTGCAAAAAATTTACTTTTACAAGTTTTAAGGTTTAATAATTACGATAAAAGACAAATGTGACATTAAATAGTATTATGCATTTAATTATAAAATAAAATAACACATCAAATATGTTACTTTTACGCTTTTTAGTGACAAATCTAATATTGACATTGATATTCGCAATAAAGATGATTTTAAATTTTAATTTTATATCAATAATTTAATCATATGTTTGTAATTTTTTTCCTTTTTATCACTTTAAGAGCCAAGGCGTGGCCCTCAACAAGCTAGGGCCTAGTCAGGCCTTGTAGGCCTGACCCCAGGCTCAGCCCTAACACATCAAATGTATAAGGCAAGACTCAACCTAATTGACATATCTAGATAAGACACAAAGAGTTTTGTCTTTTATTTATGTTGTTGACACAAATTTCTCTTGTTTTTTTCTTTTTTTGTTTTGGTTTTTTAGCTTCATAACTTATTTTATTTAATCGAGTCAACAATTAGGTGACAAAAACAAATTATTAAGGAAAATCTTATTAGTTTAAATTTATGAATATTTGTGACATTTCAAATAATTTTAGGGAGTTTTTTTTTTTTATAAAGAATAGGTTTTTTTTATAAAGAATAATCTTAAGGAATTTTTTAAGTGAGTGAAAAAAAGAACAAAAAAATATAATTGCAAAAGAAAAATAGAAAATGCTATAGTAAGACCCTTTTAAAGAGTCTTATCATAAGACCTTTTTTGGCTATAAGATTTTTTATCCGAATGTTAAAATTAAACAAGCTCATCAAGACTAAAATAAGCACAAATGCATCATCTTATAAAAAACTAAAAATTTTAAAAAAAATCTCAAAAAAGAACTACAAACAAAACAAGACCAAAAAATTTAAAAATTGCTTAAAAAAAACCCACGAACTTCTCCTACACCTCTAGCGGCCCTAGCGACCTAAGACTATGTTCGTCCTCCGTCGCTCTGGCCATTGCTTCATTACCTCGTCCATCACCTAGGTCGCCTGTTGCTTGTTGCCTAGGTTTGAGATTAGGAGAAGCCTGACAATGGTAGTTCAAAGATGGGTCGCGACGATTGATGACGGCTTCGACTGTTGATCGGCTTAAGTGGGTCATAGCTATTCTCAACTTCGCCGCCTCTGCCTTCCTCAACAACTTTGTTAGGGTATTCTTTGGGGATGTACCACCCCCTCATGATGGTTTCCATCGCGAGCTGTGTCTCGAGGTTAGATCGATGACGGCTTGGGTGCTCTTCCGCTCCTCCTCCATGAACTTGTTTTTGTTTTTGTTTTTTTATTTTGCATTTGTTCTTTTAATTATAGGTTTTTTGATTTTATTTTATTTTATTTTTAATTATGTATGGGAGAATGTGTGATTATTTGGTGAAGCTGAGTTTTTTAAGCCATTAGATTCAATCCAATGACTTAAAAACACAAGTCTTATGGTAAGACCCTTTTTAGGGCTCGTTTGGTTAGTAGACTGAAAAAACTCTTTAGACTCTCAAAATTCTAATAACTCAGATAAGTGTTTGGCATCCCTCAAAATCCAAATAAGCTAAATCACTCCAATTCTTCTAGTCCCTCATTTTAAGAGCTTGCCTCCCCAAAAGTCAAATTAGGTTGGTGTAGTAAATCCTAACAATTCTCTCCCTATATTTGCGAAAAAAATTTATTTCTTTATTTGATATCTGATTAAGACGATTCTTGATCTATATTACATATTTTTTAATATCATGGATATTAAGATTTTGTTATATTTGTTAATAATTCAAAATTTTTTTTTACAATCTGTACAAGTATAAATTTTAATTTTATTCTCTATTTAGATTAACATTTAATTTAAATCATACAACTTAAATTAAAATGATATAAATCAACACAATTTAAATTTATACAGGAAAGAGACCTTAGAGTGTCTGGCCACGGCATTCCAAAAAAAAAAAAAAAAAAAGTTTCCAAATAAAAGTCGGAGCAAACAAAACATGTTTAAGTCGAACACTGCTGATTCCAACTTCAGCAAAAGCTCCGCACTTTTTCTTTATAGATCCGGCGTATCAGTTTCGCCAATGGGTGGTACTCTTCTTCTCCAAGTTTCTTTTTTTTTTTAATTTTATTTTTGCTTCAAATTTCCTTGTTTAATTCTTCCAAACCCGATTTCATTCTTTGCTTTCTAATTACTGAAAACCATTATATAAAGGGCATCATAAAGGACTGAAAAGCAAGACAGAGAAAAAAAGCAACGAAGAACATGATGATAATGATGAGGAGAATGAAGATGGTTGGTGGTGGATTGCCCACAAGGGAATTGGGTTTTCATTGTTGTCCATTGCTGTTTTGGGAATGTTGGTGAGATTGGGTGTTTCTTTACACCCTTATTCAGGTGCTGGGAATCCTCCAAAGTATGGGGATTTTGAGGCCCAGAGGCATTGGATGGAGATCACTCTCAATCTCCCAATCAAGGATTGGTACTCCAACACGACCCACAATGATCTCTCCTATTGGGGACTTGACTATCCTCCTCTCACTGCTTACCAGAGCTATTTCCATGGCCTTTTTCTCAGACTGTTTCATCCGGAATCCGTCTCGCTGTTTGATTCCCGCGGCCACGAGTCCTATTTGGGGTTTGTGTACTGAACAGATCCGTGATTTTTTTGCAATTTATTGCTTTCTGTTCAAAGAAACATATATATATATATATATATATATATTGCTTTCTGTTCAAAGAAACATATATGTATATATACATACATATATATATATATATATATTAACATAGTTGGTGATGGAGGCAATTTAACTGGTTTCTTGTTTGTGTTCTTACTGATGCATATTGTTCAAAGAAAATTGGAATTTTGTTCTATGTGGGGTTTGTGTTCCGAACTAAACCATGCTTGTTTGTTTGTTGCTCAAAGAAAATTGGATTTTTTTCTGTTAATATAGTAGGTTATGAAAGCTATCTGGGGGTTTGTGTTCTGAGCTGACCCATGATTGTTTTTATAGTTTATTGTTGCTGCTCAAAAGAAATTCTAAATTTTTTTGATGTGTAACGAAAGCTATATGGTGGTTTTGTTCTCATTGACTGTGATTTTTTTTTTTGCTCAAATAAATTTTTTGATCTTTGCTGGTTATGAATGAAGGAGTGTTTTAATAATAAAATTGTAACATTCTTAGATCAGATGTTCAATCACAGCATCAACTAAGCCCAGTTAAATTAAGGAGTGTTAAATGTCCATTCTTTGCTTGAAGGAGAGTTGGGGTTAAAACGCATGATAGGAAAATATAGACTAATTTAAACTTCCTGTTAACTATTTCATTCATTAACCTGTCTAACTAATCAATATTCAAATTTAGCGTTTTAAAGTCTAAAAGCAATTTATCGACACGTTTATAGACAAAGCATGTAACTAGATTCAGAAGTTCCATGGCCAATGCATGTGATTTTCGTTAATTTTTTTTCCTTCTTTGTTGCAGGAAACTTCTCATGAGGTGGACAGTGTTATCCTCAGATGTTTTGGTGTTTTTTCCTGCAGTCTTGTATTTTATTATCGTGTATCATACTGGCAGTAGAAGTGGTTGTAAAAGTGAGATTGCCTGGCATATTGCAATGATTCTGCTTAATCCTTGTCTCATCCTAATCGATCATGGTCATTTTCAGGTAAAAATTTTGTGTTTCCCACTACTTTATTGGCTTAGTATTGTTCTTTTCTGAGTTTTGACTGTTTCATTTCTCATCTTCAGTGATTTTTTTTTTCTTTTTCAGTACAACTGCATCAGCTTGGGTCTAACTGTCGGAGCAATTGCTTCTGTTCTCTCAAACAAAGATCTTGTAGCTTGTGTGTTGTTCAGTCTCGCTCTTAATCACAAACAGGTGCTTTTCAATACATACTTTCATTATCTAAGATGGCTTAGTGTTCCCACCCCCACCAAAAGAAAAGATCCTATTTTATTGAATCTTTAGAGGTATTTGTAAACAAAATTAGAGGACTAGATATAAAGCATTTTCAGCATCCATGAGCGTAATAAAGCAATAGCCAAGCAACTCTTGCTTCTGAATTTTGTACATTGTCTGTTACATGGCTAAACATGTAATTTAGCCGACCTCAAAGTCCTCTATGCGGGAAAATAAATTTGGCCATGCTTGCCGGAGTCCGCTAGTTGATTTTGGAATTACAAGATTTGTGTTCAATGTAGCAACCTAAGTAGTTGTAACCTTTTGCTGGGAAATGAAAAAAGCAGTGTTGCATACATTTCAACTTGCTGCAAACTGACAAGGCCTGCTTCTTGGTAAGAATTTGGTAAGAAATAAATTAAATCTACATCAACGTGGAATGTAGATTGAGGTTAAACGTAGTTTCAACTCCTAAGAGGACTTCAAGCAAAGAACAATGGATGGAACATGACGGCTATAAAGGCCGGATGCTTTTACATCATTGATAGATATTACCTTTTTTCTAATAAGGCATGCAAAGCGGGTTCAGAAAAGAAAACATCATCTTTGGAACTAGAGTTCTACGTGGTATTAGTAGGTCATTGGCATAACAAGCTGTACTGAAAACATATTTTTGACATTTTATTGAAGCATTCAGAATCTGAATATGGTTATTCAACGGCCATTCATTGATCATGATATGGGTTCGTTGAGTAATATTTTTAATTATGTTATTATTTTTTGTTTGCTTTGCAGATGAGTGCCTATTTTGCACCTGCTTTTTTTAGCCATCTCTTGGGTAAATGTCTGAAGCGTTCAAATCCCCTTCTTGAGGTGCTAAAACTGGGCATTGCGATATTGGGAACATTTGCCGTTATCTGGTGGCCATATTTCCATTCCATGGACGCTTTTCTGCAGGTAAGTACTAAGCATCATTACAGAGGAAACAGTAATGTTTGTGTTTTTCCACTATTCACTTGGTAATCATTTTTTGTGATATTTACTTATCCTGTTCCTATTGGGTGGTTTAATAAATAAAAGGAATTTGGCTTTCCATGTATAACAGAAAGAAATTTAAAATCCTATATGCTGGTTGTGATCTTCGCTCATAATTACCTCATGTCATGCTTTTCCTTTCAATAGGTATAAAGCACAAAATTACTTTCATATTGGTACTAAAATTTAATTAATTACTGTATGCACAAGGTCATGTTTAGTACTTAAAGCTATTAGGATAGCAATTCCTATATTTAATAAAAACTAGAAATAGAGTTTGATTGTTTGTCATTCCACTGTCTTGTAAACATGCCTATTGCATTCTATTACAAGTTAGTAAGCATTCCCTAAATAGCTATCGTAGGGCATAAAATGTTTACCAAATTCTTCTTCCTATATTTTATTAGATGTGCTGATATGCACAGATTTTGTGTAAGCTTGATGAATAATGCAGGTTCTCTCTCGTCTAGCTCCCTTTGAGAGAGGGATATACGAGGACTATGTGGCTAATTTCTGGTGCACAACTTCAGTACTTATAAAATGGAAAAGATTGTTCACAACACCATCACTGAAGCTTCTCAGCTTTTGTGCAACTATATCAGCTTGTCTTCCTTCAATGATTCAACAGATATGGGCTCCGAGCAACCAAGGCTTCCTTTATGGGTTGCTGAATAGTGCTTTCTCATTTTACTTGTTCTCATTCCAAGGTTTGCTAATTTAACCCCCCTCTCTTGTTAATTATTTTTCTTGTAGTTGATGTTTTATATTATTTTCTATGAATGTTGCAGTGCATGAGAAGTCAATTCTGCTGCCTCTCCTCCCAGCAAGTCTTTTGGCATTGGAAGAGCCTTTTCTTCATAGTTGGATGACGCATTACGCCTTGTTCTCAATGTTCCCTCTTCTAGTTCGAGACAAACTAGTTCTACCTTACATCGCGCTATCTGCTCTCTTTTTCCTACTCAACCGCGGCGCACCTAGGCGAAGCCAAGGTACTGGAGAAACAAATTCATTGAGAACATTTGTGATGGCATTTTTGCTTATATGTGCTCTCATTCTCCATGTAGTTTACGTAACCATGAATCCACCACACAGATATCCTTTTCTTTTCGAAGCTTTAATTATGCTGCTTTGCTTCTCGCAATTTGTATCCCTTGCTGTTTACACTAACGCAAAACAATGGATGTTGAAAAGCCCAATTTTGGTGGATAGAGAAAAGAAGATCCTTTGAGTCTTCTCTCTCTCTTTTTTGGTTTTCGGGAAATGAAGATAGTATTTATTTTTCATTATTTGTATCTCTTTTTTTTTTTTTTTTTCTTTTTTCTTTTTTTTCGGATCTACAAATCAAAAACTCTTTTATGGGTTCTTCTATGGTCCCCTGATTTCATGGGGAAAATTCCCCCACTAATTTTTGAGCATTGGTTATGATGACATACATTTTTAATAACACAAAACTAATCCTAAGGTCAAAGTTATAGAGGGGCATTTGAGAGTAATAAGATTAAAATGAGAACCCCCTGCTCAAAAACTTAATCCTCAGTTACAAATGTTAACAATCCAATTTGTCAACCTCCCGGTAATAAATGTGGGAGAAAATGGAAACGAAGTCTAGCTATATATAAAAATAAAAAAAGAATGATAAATGTTGAAATTAAGTCGGCAATAAAGATGAAATAAAGATGGGTACCAAAATTTATAGTAGTTCAATTCAACACAGCCTACCTCTACTCAGTTTGATGCACTGCATTTTCTGGAAAATGATTACACACTCGAAGCCTCGCTAAAAGAAACTCTCAATACAAATAACACTAAACAATTTTATTACACACTCGACGCCTCGCTACAAGAAACTCTCAATAAAAATAACACCCGACAATTTTTACAGAGTAACGACTATGACTCTGAATTTCATACCCCTCTTTCAACCTCGCCTCTTCTTATTTGTAGAGCTCCTGGCATGTATAATCGTCTTCTACAATGTAACTGTTCTTCCCATGTCTTTCCTTCTTGAGTTGAGCTACGTCCTTCGACCATTTGAGAGTAACCCTCCATCTTCCGGTGATGAACCTAAAAATTTTTCTCAAAAGGGCCTAATAATAGAGACAAATTGGCTCATAAGCTTTATCAAAAGTTAAATTAAAGTCAACAACCACTAAGGTAATACAATTGTCACCAAGAAGTCCTAATATCATGAAAATAATAAATTATAACCTTGTTATCAAAGTAATTAAAGATATCTTTCTCAATAAAAGCAAAGTATCATTTATCAATTTATCTCACTTTCGATCACTTAGTTAATTCTTCATCATATTCACGGTAGAAAATACCCTCTTTACAATTAGAATTAATGTTAATATTAGAAGCCGATAAACTAATAAACACAAGTTATTTTTCCTATTTGAAGTATTTTTCATGTAAGAAAATGGTGCTCAGTAGAATGAATATCGACAATATAAATGTTAGCCATCAAGTATAATAAGCTCTATATAATAAAATATCATGGGATATTACCTTGTAAATTGGGATATTATAATTTTTTTTTGTCAAAAGTTGAGAGCGAATCATTTAGACTTAAAAATTTTACATGAAAAAAGTCGTATTTACCTTATTCAAGCATGCTACATAAAGAAAAAAGCTAGGATTGGCACAGTGTTTTGAGCTTCTTTGATGAATTAACCTGCTTCCTCTAACATTAAACCTCCTAAAGAGGACAACTTCCCTCCTTTTTGATGTTCAAAACAACAATTAATTCGAGAGGTTTGGACGTCACAAGATGTGCAACCTAACACTCATCCGAGCTGTGACCTCTTTGAGGCTAATGAGGTGAAACCTCCTCATGTTCGCAAAGGTGTGAACCCACTAGAGGTGCGACCTATTTGAAGTTGACGAGGTGCAACCTTTTCATGTTCACTAGGAAGTGAACCACCAAAGGCGCGACCTCTTTGAAAATATATGAATGTGTGTATATATTTCAAACTAATACAATATATGCGTATGTATGTATATATAGGTTAATTTCAAAAAAGTTGTGTGTGTGTGTAAGGGGGAAGGGAGGTGCGTTCCACTTAAGCCCTCCCTCATCCTCTATTGCCTTCATGCCTAGAAATAATTGCTCCTATAGTTAAATTTTTAAGAGGATAACCTTCCTCTCGTGTTCAACCACCTGGAGAGGACAACTTCCCTTCTTTGTTTTAAAACTACAATTTGTGACAACTTGCTTTTTCGGGCAGCCACTTTATTTTTTTAAACATCGTTCTTAAACAGTAACCTTACTTACTTAGCAAGAAAAATACTGAATTAAATTTTTTTTCTTTAAACATTCTTTAAAACGTACTTAAAAAGCTATTGCGACTTTGGTCATATTTCAAGTTAAGACCTCGCTCAACACTTGCCTTTAAAACTATTTCAAATCGTTTCTTAAAACTTAATAAGAAACATTTACAAAAACATAGCTTAAAACTTAACTTTATAATTATATAATATAGTTCGTTGACTATATCTTAAATCTTTAAAAACATTTTTTAATACTTTGACTCTTTTTTTTTTGGCACTTTGAAAACATTGTACCAAAGAGTGGGAAAACATTTTCTTTGTACAGCGGAAACTTACTGTGGTGGTATCTATACCTAAATCTTCGCATCTGCCCTCCGTAGCACCCAGCTCTTCTAACGGGTCCTATTGGTCGCTCATAAAATCTCCTACAGCATGAAGAAACTTTTTATGAGGTTACGCTTAGTAAGTTCAAACGTAATCTCACAAATCTTTGATACAAGCTTTAAAAAACTTTTCTCATAAAAACCTTCCTCTTGAAACATTTTTTATAAACGTTTTTCATAAACATTTTTTATAAAACATTTCTAAAACGTTTTTCATAAACGTTTTATAGAGCATTTCTGTAACGTTTTTTATAAACTCTTATCATAAAATATTTAACATAAAACAATCCTCAAATTGCTCTTCATAAACATCATTTATGTTTTCATAAACATTTAATATAAAACATTCCTCAGAATGTTTTCTATAGCATATAAATGTTTCATAACACAGAAAACAAGAAAAATCAAAATGCATGTTTCCATTTATGCTCAATTATGAACTTTCGATTATGAATATCTTATGAACATTCTTTTCTTACTTTAAATTTCTATCTTTGTTCCTTAACTTCCCTTATCTTACTTTAACTTTCTATCCTCATTCCTTAACTATCCTTATCTTACTTTAACTTTCCTTATTTTACTTTAGTGATTGTGCCAACATCATTAATCATGAGATTATAAACATGATGCTTCCCTTGTGGAAGACTTGAGACCATCAAACATCGAGGTCATGTACCTCACATCTAAGAGGTCAAACTTTGACTTTACTTTCATTACCTCACAACTAGGAGGCTGGTACGATACTTTCTTTTTATCTTTACATTACTTTCTTATTAACTTTAGTGAGCATATCAAATGCAATCACATCATATGCAAACACACTTGCAAATCATAGCTTGTACTTTAAAACTTATTGCATAAC
>CAMOHE010043495.1:0-19961 GCA_946598075.1 Artocarpus hirsutus | reverse complement strand
TGTTTTCCTTCTCGTTGTATTCTTGGTCTTTTATTTCTATTTCCTCACCAAAAAAAAAATCGTGTACCAGATTGCATAAGTTAACGGAAGATATCCTCCAATACAAAATAAAAAGGTATAGAAGAAACTATAAAATTTGTATATTTTCTAAGGCCCTAAGTTATAGCCATATATATATATATATATTTTTTGTTTCAATTTTTAAAAGTGAAACTTTGGCTAATTGAGTGGAGAAATCAAGATCAACTCACGATCAAAACTACAAAGAACTTTTTTGACCTTCTTGTAGCATTGATAGCACTGAAGGTCTACCTTCAGCACCATTGTGGTAATGTGAGCCTGCAGTAACATTTCAAGGAAAATTAGTTAACATAATAAAGTTGAATATAACGATCGACAACATTTTCATATATATATATATGTATGTAACACTATATATGAATAAAACAAAAGATCAACCGAGAAAAGAGAGAGAGAGAGAGAGAGAACAAAACCATGCTTCTGACTAGGAAAACAATGTGTATTTGGAGATCAAGAACAAAGAGGCAAAGAACAAAGAAAGCCTTTTAGAGAGAGAATAACAGCAAACTAAAGTACCATGGATTTTGCTCTCCGATCCAGAACCTAAATTTCTATGGAGAAATATACAAGTGTGACTATTCAAGATGGATTGTAAACCACATCTATTTATATATATCATGAAAGCAAAAAAAAAAAAAAAACCATATACACACACATGCGCACACACCAAGTTCGCCATCGTGAAGACGTATTATATGATGACATAACGAATGGGATGAGAACACGTTGTTTTTTGGGCATAATTTCTGTAGGGAAAAAGGGCACTTGGAAGGGCCAGAAATGACCAGGAAGAAAGGTCTATGTCGTGACATGAGCACTTGGAAGCAGCCATCACTTAAAAAAGGGACAATATTAATGAAGTGCGAGGCGTCATTTTTCTAATGCTGATTATCCAATCCTTGCATTCACATGTGCTGTGGCCTAACTAAAGAGTCACTTTTGATTTTTCTAAAACTCGTAGACCCGAAGCTGTAGGCAAAAAGGCTAAAAACAAATATATCTCAAACACAAGCATATGATAAGACAACGGTTGTTAAACGCGCGCGCGCGTGTGTGCGTGTATATGATATATTTGAGGGCATGCGCACTGTGCCCCTAACTTACGTTTTCTCTTGTTTTTCCTCTTCCATTCTCATCTTAATCTCAAACAGCTCCGTCGAGGGGATATAGCCCTCTCCCGTGGGATTTTTTCCTTTTATTTTCATCAATCTTATTTTAATTAAGTATCCACTCTGATCGAACATCTTGATATGTATGTAAGAACTCATGCTAAATTGATGAAAGATCGAAAAACCATTATCTCCGTCTTGCATTTGGTGCCCCTAGCTAGATTCAAGTTCTCCTCCCCTGGGAGAAAGGTAAATGCATTCATTATTAATCAATACCCGGGTAAAGCTTGCCAATATACTATCCTTGTTTTGTTCCAGAATTGTAATCTCTAATAAAAATAAATATAGCTCCATTGAGCAAAAGCTCCTGTCATAATGAATCCTACAATGTATTGGTGATGAGTATATAAAGCAGCTTGAGTAGTAAAGTCTTGTGTTATGAATGTATAAGCGGGTAAAGAATACATGTGTTGAGCGACTAAAGGAGTAATAATCTCTAAAGAAGCTAGAGCAAGACCTAATTGAAAATGAATTGAATTATTGATTGTGTCATAAAGACCTTTATGTCCATGCTCCAATCGTCCCCCGGTGGAATATGTGCTTCTAAAAGATTTTTGATATTGTGCCCAATCTCAAAATTAGTTTAGTTTCTATAGATACGACCAGAAGAAAAATAAATGGAATAATTAAATGATAATAAGCAATATCGGTCAGCCATAAACTTTGCGTTTGTGAAGGGAATCTCCTGAGAAGGGTTAGATTGGCAATTCCTGCTCCTTACTAATCTATAGTACGTATTAATTTTGACGTGCACATATCTCTACCAAGTCGTGGTCTTTTAATTGAATTTTTCATTTTCATTTGAATTTTATTTTGTGTGGTCAAATCTGTACCTTATAAGTATTAGATTTGGGAGCTTTTGATCAATCGGACAAAAACTGAAATTGATGACAAATTCGTTGACAGGCATTTTGAAAGAGCCAAAAATTTATTTGTCATCAAGCTCAATTTTATCTTCCTTATAGAGTTGTATGCACACTAACTGAAAATGTGCAAATTAAAAAAATTCCATGTTGTTGGTCAAATTAGTTATTTTATTCTTGTGTTTATTGTTATGAAATGTTTATTTTAGTATAATAAAAGATCGATCTAACTCTTGTGCCTTTTTATTCATGTCTCCTTCATGTCCGTCCAATAATATCATACCATGGTAATTAAAATATCATGTTAATTAAAATATTATATCACTAATTATATCAATTAAGATATTTTAATTGACGTGACATAATATTATTATGAGTTAAATCCATAAAAGACTGTCTTTATTTAAACCAAAAAAAAAACACACACACACACACACACACACACACAAACACACACATATGGGCCTTTTATAATTTGAAAACAATATTAATAGGGGGAATTTTCATAAATGTTATATTTTAAAATTTACTTTTTATAAATACTACATATGTTTATTTCTGGCACAACTTAACATGTAATATAAAGAATAATGTGGCATAAACTTTTTTAAGTATGGCATAATTAAACACAACTTTTAAAATGTGGCATAACGTGTAATTTTCTCTATTAATAAAATCTCACTCCACATGTACATAGAAGTTTCACTTTCCAATAATTTGATCTCAATATTAAATATGGTAATAACTCGAGAGGTTCTTGAACTTTTAATATTATGATAATTTGGTCTTTGGATTATTTTAATAGGCTAAAGCGATAATCGAAGTTTCAATATTGTGACAATTTAGTCCTTAAATTAATTTAATAGGTTAAAATTGTAACATCTTAGAATTTCTAATGCATTAAAAATGTATTAAGTTAAGGATTATATTAAGACGAAAAATACAGTTCAAGAAAACATACTGTATAATAACATGAAAAATTATACAGTATTAGAGTAATGTAGCATAAGAATTGAATTGTTAAAGGTCATGCAGTACAGAAATTAAACTATTTAAGTTAAAGCAGTATAAGAATAATACTGCTTAAAGAAGATGGAGGAATAAGAAATGCTATGTTTGGCCTTCAAAAATTAACCAGAGGCGAGTAAAATATTTTATACAGTCTAGGAATATGTTTTTGCACTGATTTTACCACGACAGTATAAGAAAAAAACTGTGTGGTGAAAAATTACACAATGTAAATTTTTGGGCATCACAAAGTGGACACACATTTGATTTTTATTGGGCCACCATGCCATGAAAGGTGGCCCAATCACCTTGTGCCACATGGTAACCCACTTGGTTACCCATGAGTCGTCCATTTGGATAAGTGAGCATTTAACGTGATTTTAGCCAAAAATCTCGCTCTTTCTTCCTCATTTCTCACGGCCACCATGGGAGGAGTTTCCCAAAATTTTCTCAAGTCCAATTCTTAGCAAATATAGCCCCAATTAAGTTCAAGAGGCAAAGTTCAAGTTTTAAGGTAAAATCCTTAACTTTTTTCAAGGTTTTTCAGGGGTTAAGGAAGGAAAGTGATTTAAGGTGTTCTTGCATGAAAAATAGGGTCTAGAAAGGAGTTTCAAAGGAGCCTTGGAAGGCTAAAAGCACAAAATACTATTTTTGGTAAGTTTTGAAATTTTGTAATTTTTGTTTTGATTTTTATTCCTAAGATCCTATGTGGATTCTTGAGCATGTATTTGCTAAAATTTCATGGATATGTGATGTATGGGATGTTGAAGTTGTGAAAAGTTGGTTTGTGGTACAAAATGGTAGTTTTTGCAAAAAGTATTGTTTTTGTAATTTTAGCACTAATTTTGCAAAAATAATGATTTAGCATGAAAATGATTAAAATAAGGGTTGGAGCTGCTCTTGTAAGGGTAGAGATGTTGATTAGATATGGGTTTTTACAAAAATGCCCCAAGGACTAAATTGAAAGAAAAAGTTTCTTCTCGACAGATTTAGAAATCAGCCAAAAAGTCCCTCTAAACGTTGGAATTTCAGGAAAGTTAAAACATGAAAGTTGTAGATCTCGATGAAACTGTTAGGCAACATAAATAGTTGGTTGGAAATCTCAACCAATTGTGAGATTTTAATTTTACAAGAATTTGTTAAAATTGAAAAAAAAAATTAATGGGCAAAAATGTCATTTTTTCAAAGGATTTTGAATATGATACTTTGAGCAAAAATATTTCTTATGAAAAATGGGGACTAATGGTTTAAAAAGATTATTTTTAGTTCCAGGGATAAAAATGCAAATATTTTTGTATTTTGGGCCAAAACCATATATTGTGTGAAAACTGGGTTTTCACTAGAGAATGTTGGTTTTCTATACTGCTGTAGGCAGTAAGTATTATAGATGCTAAGTTTTAAGGATTTAAAGTTCAATCGAGGAATGAATGAAAGGAAAGAGATTAAGGACAAAATGGTCATTTTGCAAAAATGGCCACAACGGACTCGAAACGCCCGATGTTAGAAAACACTCCTTCATGGTAATTTTTTCGTAACATGTAAGAAATGGATTGTTAAAGATAAGCAATGAGTTTTATTAAGTTAAGAAATGGACAAAAAACTCATTAGGGGTAAAATCGTCATTAGCAAGGAAACGGCTAGAACGGAGTCAAAAAATGTTCTGTAATGTGTTAAGTAACGAAACCACCAGTGAGACGGGAAGTTATAAAAAAGAAAGAATGTTTAATATTTACGTTTTATTATCAATCGAGTGGATTGATAATAAAGAAAGTTAACTAATAAGTCCGCTGTCGTTTGATCAAGACACAAAAGCCGACTAATAGAAGAAAAAGGAATGAGACAAGAACGGAATAGAGAACGCTAGAGCATAGTCCGAATAAGTTCAAACCTCACCTACAGCATGAAATAAATAGTTTTCAAATGCTTATAAATGTTTGCAAATGTGTTTGCAATTGTTATACAAGTTGTTTTTAAAGTATGTTTGCATATATTATGCAAAAAGTTTTAAAGATTCAAAGTAAGATTTGCAATGAATTTGAAAGTGTTATGTTTAAAGTTTATTTGCATATTGTTATGCATAATGTTTTTAAAAGTTCAAGTTATGACTTTCAAAGTATTTAGAGTATGTTTTGCATTTTGATAATGCATAATATTTTATAATTTAAATTATAAGTTTTATGATACATTTGTTATGCAATGAGTTTCAAAATAAGAGTTATGATTTGCAAAATGTGATTGCGTTATATGTTACATTTGTTATGCAATAAGTTGCATTTGTTATGCTAAGTTTCAAAGTACAAGTTATGATTTGCAAATGTGTTTGTGTTTTATGTTGCATTGGTTATGCAATAAGTTGCATTCATTATACAATAGATTTTATAGTACAAGCTATGGTTTACAAGCGTGTTGCATATGATGTGATTGCATTGGACATGCTCACTAAATTGAATAAGAAGGTAACGTAAAGATAATAAGAAAGTGCCGTACCAGCCTCTTTGTTATGAGGTAATGAAAGTAAAGTTAAAATTTGACCTCCTAGATGTGAGGTACATGACATCCATGTTCGATGGTTTCAAGTCTTCCACAAGCGAAGCGTCATGTTTATAATCTCATGATCGATGATGTTGGTACAGACACTAAAGTAAGATACGGAAAGATAAGGAACAAGGATGAAAAGTTAAGGTAAGATAATGAAAGATAAGGAGCAAGGTAGACAGTTAAAGTGAGATAAAGAAAGTTAAGGAACGAAGATAGAAAGTTAAAGTATGAAAAGAATGTTCATAAGATGCTCATAATTGAATTTGAGCATAAATGGAAAAATGTATTTTGATTTTACTGGTTTTTCTTGTTTCGAAACATTTATACGCTATGGAAAACATTCTAAGGAATGTTTTATATTAAGTGTTTGTGAAAACATAAATGATGTTTATGAAGAGCAATATGAGAATTGTTCTATGTTAAAAATTTTATGAAAAGTGTTTATGAAAAACGTTACAAAAATGCTTTATTAAAACGTTTATGAAAAACGTTTTATAAATGTTTTATAAAAAATGTTTATGAAAAACGTTTATGAAAAATGTTTCAAGAGAAATGTTTTTATGAAGAAAGATTTAAAGTATGTTTTAAATGTTTGTGAATTTATAATTTCAACTTACTGAGCATAAGCTCATAAAAAAAGTTTCTTTATGCTGTAGGTGGTCTTATTGGTGACCAGTAGGACTCGCTAAAAGAGCTAGGTGCTACGGAGGACAGATGCAAAGATTTAGCTATGGAAACCACCATGGTTTTGCTTCTGCTACTCAAAGAAAAAGTCTTCCACTATTTAATATAGCGTTTTCAAAGTTTTAAGAAAGTCAGAGTTATAAGAAATGTTATCAAAAGCGTTAAGATACATTGTATGAAATGTTTTATAAAATTAGAAAGTGAAGTTTTAAGATATGTTTTAATAAATGCTCCTTGATAAGTTTTAAGGAACAATTTGAAATGGCTTTAAAGGCAGATGTTGAGTAAGGTCTCAACTTGAATGGCGACGAGGGTCGCAATAGTTTTCAAGTATGTTTTTCATGAATGTTTAAAGAAAAAAAAATTTATTTAGTATTTTTCTTACCAAGTAAGTAAGATTACTGTTTAAGAGCGATGTTTATGAAAGTAAAGTGACTGCCCGAAAAGGCGGGTCGTTACAAAAATAGTCTCTAAACTTTTAATATGTTGACAACTTAGTCCTTGAATTGATCTAATAGATATAGGCTAAAATAGTGATCGCCAATGCAATAATGTTGTGACGGCACGATGTTTGGTTGGCAGCTCTATGGTGGTTTTGTTACCAAAAGGGTGCAGCAATGGGTGATGCAAGGTTAGTGTTGTGGATAGGAATGTCAACTAAGAGACTACGAAAGGAACTGCTCGACTCATTATTTGGAACTAGCAACGGTGGTTTTTGTAGATTTGGCGAGACTACTTGTGTAGAGCTAAATAGATCATCAAAGTTACTCCCTTAATATTTAAGTGGACGACCAGCCATTATTCCCCTAATATGTAAGTGGAGGACCGGCCATGTTCATGTGAGTGGCAATATATACCCTCGCTTATATTTTTAAAATTTAATTTCCATCTCTATTTTTTATAAAATTTTAATTAGTTGTGGCTCACCTTATAAAAAAAATATTATTTTCTCCAATTAATAGTGAAAATTATTGAATAAGTATTTCACTGACTAGGAACAAAAAGAAAAGATTTCCTAATAAGAAGCTTTATTAAAGAGACTTCATATAAATGTACATATTATAATGCATAAGATACACTGTCCAAGATTATTTCTTAATATAAAATTAGATACATATAAAATCAAAATTATTAATATTAAATATAACTGTGTCAATTTTCCCTTTAATCTTAGCAATTAAAAATGTCTTTGCCTAGTAACGTCGCTTTACCTGAATGAGAACCTGAACGGACTAATCCGAATTTTCGAGAATAAAGTGAGAATTTTGTTTAAGAAACAAATTCTGAGAAATCAGGGACTTTAGTGAGAATAATCCTCATAATTAGCAGCTGTATATGTACGTGAAGTCATTACGTACTCTTGAACCTGAATCACACACTTCATTACAGCCTCTTTTCCAAGTTACACTTCAAACTCAATCTACATCACACATTTTACACCTATTACACAGGACCACGTATTGCATGGCATTGACTTGGTCCAGCCCATGTATATAGTACAATACAATTTTACACAATTTGGCATCCAGATGCAGGTTCGGAGCAACATTTTTGAGAGGGCTGGAAGTAGTGGCCCCTCCCACCACCGTAACTGTCATAGTTCACTACCGGCTTTTCCCAACTACCCTCGTACTGATCATCATAACATGGGGGTGGCCCACCGAAATTATAATTATGACCATGAAAGCATGGCCCGCCACGGCGGCCTTCGTAGCATTCTTGGCAGCACGCACGACAAAAGCATGTGCCAGCTAGCAGAACCTGGTACACCTAGAAGTGGCAATAAACGTATTCGTATCGTATTCATGTCGGTATGTTTATTGCACAACACGTTTAGTCCTAATACGAACACGACACAATTAATAAACGTGTCAGAAATGCAAACACGAACACGACGCGCCTATAGCACGCGTAATATGGCACGACACGATTAACATGATTATCAAACGTGCTGTGACGGGTTGACATGATAACAACACGCATATGACACGTTTATGACCTAGTTAACTAAAAATAAAAAAAATAAAAATTAAAAAAAAACCAATAAAAAAATTAACAAAAGCACAATATCTAATTAATACTAACCTACTACAAATATTTTAAATATTTTTATTTTTAAGTTTAAATGTGTTATAAATAGACGGGTCATATCGTGCTGTGTTAACATGTTTACGGCTCGTTTAATCAAACATGTTAAGGCGTGTTAGCACTAATCCAACCTGTTTATTTTCGTATTATTCGCGTCAACCTATTTATGGCCTAATTAATAAATGTACGGTCCAAACCTGTTTATCTTGTGTCGTTACCGGCCCTAGGTACACTGGCACACAAGGCATGAAAGGCACCGGCATCACCTGAGGAGGAGAAGGAGGAGGCCCTACGACTGGAGGAGGAGGAGGAGGACACTTTTTTTTGGGGACTTTGATCTCAATGCACTTGATGACGTCTTTGCCCTTGCAAAGTATCTTTTGTTTCATCCTTTCAGGGTCGCAGTAGACCACTTTGATTTGTCATCTTGTTTTCCTTCTCATCGTACACTTGATCTTGTATTTCTATATTTTCCTCACAAAAAAGATTTAAGTGTACCATATTACATAATTTATACATGCACACGCACACAAGATTAACGGCATATTATATCATCCAATACAAATATAAAAGGAATGGAAAGAAACTATAGAAAATGTGTATATTTTCTAAGGCCCTAAATTATAGTCATATATTGTCTTCCAATTTTTAAAAGTAAAATTTTGCTAATTTGGGGCAGAAAGATGAAGATAATTAACTCACGATAAAAACTACAGAGAACTTTTGTGACCTTCTTGTAGCACTGTTGGCACTCGAGGTCTGCCTTCAGAACCATTGTGGTCACACGAGCCTGCAGTAACATTTCCAACCAAAAAAAATAGTTAACATAACGGCAACATTTTCATATATGTAGCAGTATTTATGTAAAAAAAGAAAGACAGAACAAAACCATGGAACAAACTAAGAATGTGTACCTGAAGCCAAACTAAGAAGATCAAGAACAAAGAGGCAAAAAACAAAGAAAGCTTATTTAAAGAGAATAACAGCAAACTAAAATACCATGGATTTTAGCTCTCCGATCCAGAACCTGTGACAAAGCAATTGATCACGTGCAGCAGCGGAGTGGTGTTGTGGCACCCCCCAAATTTATATAGAGGAATGTACAAGTGAGATTATTCAAGATGGATCATAGTTTATCTCGTTGTAAGCGTTACCTAACAATAAAATTACACATGATTTGTGAAAAATTCAAACCCTCGCCTTAGCTCAAAAAACAAAAAAAAAAAAAAAAGGGAAGAAAACAAAGTTCGTCGGCATAATAACATAACGAATGGGATGAGGGCACGTAGTTTTTGATGCATACTTTTTGTACGGAAACGGCTATGTATATTGTACAAGAAACGACGAGGAACAGGGTCTATGTCGTGTCTATGTCCTGAGCTGACCATTTGGAAGCTATCACTCCAAAAAAGGTACAATGAATATGAGGCCTATTTCTAACGTCACCAGCCTGGTTTTCCAATCCTTAGCATTCCCATGTGCTGTCGCCTAACTAGTAATAGGGTAACAGGGTAATACGGATAGGGTAACAGGGTAATACGGTGTTTAGAAATGTGATCAAAATTATTGGTTAAAATTATTTTTGTTATAATATATAAGTGCTTTATAATATAGTAATTTTTTTATTATTACGATAATAAACAAAAATTTTATACTGTTTATAACTGAATTTATAATAAAAATTATGGTTCCCACCACTCAACTAATTAACCACTAATCATTATGGATCATTTTGATTTTTCTAATACTCGTCGGTGGCTGGTAAATCGCAAAAACGAATTTGTATTTCAAACAGAAAACATATACATGATAAGACAACGATGGTTACATGTACGGAGCATTTAGTAGTTACGGTCTGAACTATTTTTTTAAATTATAAATAGTGTAAAATTTTTATATGTTACAATTAAAAAAATCACTCTAGTGTAAAAACTTTCATATGTTACAGTAAAATCAGTTATAATCAATAGTTTTAACTACCTGATAAATACTCTAGTATATAAATGTGTTATATTTGAGGGCATGCGTGCAGTATTACTTAACTTTGTTCCCATAGATTACAAAAATAATTAAGAAACACTTTTCTGTCTTGAAGAGCTCCTTCTCCTTTCTTGCGGCGGAGTTTCTAGAGGATATATATAGCTCGCTCTCCTGTAGAACTTTTTCTTTTTATTTTTATCTATTTTATTATGACATTAAATATATCCACTCAGACATCAATGTAGTTAATTTTGGAGCATATATATCTTTATCAAGTTGTGGTTTTCTATTTAGATTTCTCAATTTTATTTTGCATGGTCAGATCTGTAACTTGCAAGTGTTAGGGATGGAAGACTTCAATCATTGGGGCAAAAACTGAAATTGACGGCAAATTCATTGGAGGGCATTTTGATAGAGCGGAAAATTTAATTTTCATCCAGCTCAATTTTATCTTCCTTGTATACATGCTAAGGTAAAAAGTGCAAATTAAAAAAAAAAGAGGCAGCCATTGATGTTCATCTTCTTCGAGTGTTATCCTCTCTAATTGGGTTCTACGAAAAGGGCCCAAAAGAAAAGTTTCCCCCGAGGTTGTCGTTTTCTGATTAGGCCTCAACCCATTGGTGCCCACGTTTTGGTAATCAGAATTTGTATAGTAAATTGCATTAAAAAAAAAAAAAAAAACCAAAGAGATTGGCATATTTTTACATTATTTGAAGTAAATAACAAAGGAATACCTAGTAAGGCTTTTATAATTTTTGAAACAACATTGCTATAAAATTCCGGTGTTATTAAGTGTTATCTACTAATTGATGGTGGGTCTCGCGGCATGAAACTAACAAACGGGGCACATCTTTTATTAGTGTTCCAGTGATGTCCTTTTCATTTTTCTTTTTGAAAAATTCCTATATAATGCGCTACAAATAATCCCACTTTATACATGAATCCTTGGACCAATAGCGTGGAACCAATAAAAATGCAACAAGGGTCCGATGTTTGCACAACAACAGGAAAACAAAAAGGAGCTGGGGGGAGAGAAGCAATGAATATGACTTTTGACAAGGAATGATTAGTATATTTTCTTTAGCTAAAGGCCCTATCAAATTAAAACAAAAGTATGGTTTTCCTCATAAAGTACTTGTCCCCTTTTCCTTCATAATGGAACATAATACATGTAAGTTATAACATATGAGTTGTTTAATCATCTCGATTAAAATGATTTCGATCAACAAAAATTATAAAACTTTTAATACTATAATAAAAAATCAAAATTTATTATAAAATAAAACTTTTATATACTATAATATCTTAATAAATATATTTATAAATCATATAAATTTATGCGTATACATGTGACGCTTTAACACATGCATACTTTACATTCATATGTGTTCATATATATATATATATACACACACATGTATATAAGCAATTATTGGTTTTAAAGTCAAACATGGAGATATTTAGAGTTGAACACAGGAGGGACAGCTGTTACTGTAATGTACTGTGGGAATCGAAACATAGCTTTGAGTAACAGCGTGAACGCTGGCCATGGACGATTAGTGGCTTGCATTTGTTCTTTTTTTTTTTTTTTTTTCCTTTTCATGTAAGTTTTCACCTTTTGCTTTGTAAGGTTCAATTAACCTATTAGTTTTGCTACCTAACTTAGCAAGAAAGATCAATTAAACTTCGGACCAATTAATTAGTATTGTATAACGTTGATTTACCTTAGGCATTTTGTCTTAATTTATAGGGTAATGACTTTTTTGTTACGACGGTTGCTAGATTATTTAAGATCTCGAGAGTTGATAGCGATATGGATGTCTTCAAGAGGCTTTAATTAGTCGTTTATTTTCTGTTTTCATTTTCTTTTCTCATTGTAGTCTATTTACTTACCCTATTTTGATAGTATAGTCTATCCTTTTTTGTCCACGAAAAAATGTTTGATTAGACGATTGGGCCAAACTATATTCAACAGCTAATGAGAGGTATAATTTTAGACTTAGTAGACACTGAGAATTGATTAATGAATGTTAGATGAGAGAACTCTGATTGATCGTGTTTTCCTATTATGCCACCACCATCGAAAGTCACTCCCTTAATATGTAAGTGGAGATCGGTAATGTTCATGTGAGTGGCAACATGTACCGCCACTCATATTTTAAAAATTTAATTTCCATCTTTATTTTTATAAAATTTTAGTTGTGCCCTCACCTTATAAAAAATTATTATTTTCTCCGTTTAATAGTTAAAATTATTGAATGAAATTTATACTTGTATTTCACTGACTAAGAACAAAAAGAAAAGATTTCCTAATAAGAAGCTCTATTAATGAGACTTCATATAAATGTACATATTATAATGCATAAGATACACTGTCCAAGGTTATTTCTTAATATGAAATTAGATACATATAAAATCAAAATTATTAATTAATGTAACTGTGTCGATTTTCCCTTTAATCTTAGCCATTAAAAATGTCTTTGTCTAACAATGTCGCTTTAGCTGAATGAGAACATTACAGCAAGGAAAATTTTCTCCGTCTAGCAACGTCTAGAAATTTGATTATTCATAAATCACTTCTAAAACCCCACCAACGTAAAGGGGGACAAACTTTCCTGAAATAAAACAATTAAAATAAGCAAAAAACGACAACTTAATGTAATCAAAAAGTGAAATGGCTTGGGTTGGATGGCCTTTTTGACAACAATTAGAGTAGGCATCATGCAAATATTTTATGAATTAAACGTGAACGATTGCTTGAGAAATGCCCCATCATGTGAATAGCAGATACAGAATCTTGTATAAAATCATTAATATGATAACTTAATGACTTTTAGTTTAAAAAAACAAATTGATGCTTTACTGCCTAACAGGCTAATCATAGTTCATGGACAACGAGGTTCATAAAAACAGACAACATATATAAGATACAAAATTTGAAAAGGGAATATAAAGCTCTTGCACCCTCTAAAGGTAATGATTGATGGAAACTTCAATTATTATTTTAAGATTTAGAAATCAACAACTGATGCTATCAAGTAGCCCTCGAGATTGAATCACCAATTGTGACTTGTCCACCCAACATCATCATCATCAAGAACCAAACTTTATTCTCCATCCCTAGTAGTTCTATTTTTCTATGGTAAACCACAAAATATAATAATAATAATAATAACCCACCAAGCGGACCAGAAAATTGACCCAGCATTACTAGCTAGTCGAACAATACTTCGAAATCACAATGTATATAGTAACAATTTAATTATTTTAAAACTGGGCACGGAACAATATGGACTCGATTAATCTCGCACTGTGTCATGCTTAGAATCTTATGCCTGAATTCTGCTATGTTTACATGATTGAGCAGGCTCCGGTGTTTTCTTCAAAGAAATAATCGCATCGGCTGGTGCAGTAGGCCCTAAAACCACCGTAGCTATCGTACACTGGCCTTCCACAATACCCGTCGTATTGGTAACATGGCGGTGGGCCCGGTGGCACACAACCGTAAAAGCATGGCCCACCAGATCGACCTTCGTAACAATCCGTGCAGCATGTACGGCGTGGGATCGCCGGAGGCGAAGAGGGTGGTTTGGGCTTCTCAGGCTCCTTGGGCTCTTTTGGCTCTTTGGGCTTCTCGGGCTCTTTAGGAGATTCTTTGGGCTTTTCTGGCCCCTTGGTCTTGGGTTTCTCAAGGACTTTGATCTCAATGCTCTTAAGGGTGTCTCCAGCTTTGCAGATTATCTTCTGCTTGATCTTCTCGGGACTGCAACAAACCACTTTGATCGTCACCGTGTTTTGCTTCTCATCATACACCTGATCTTGTATTTCTGTTCTTGTTCACAAAAACATAAAACAAAATAATAACTCAATGTTCATACTAAATCAACTCATTATAAAAACGTGTAATTCAAATAAAAAAAATAATGTAGAGATAGAAAGCAGAAAGCTCACGAGGAAATTTGCAGAGGACTTTTTTGATCTTCTTGTAGCACCGGTTGCACTCAAGGTCCACCTTCAGCACCATTGTTGTGACTTGCTGTTAAAAGCCAGAAAAAAATTCATTTCATTATATAAAGAGTCAAATATAAAGACAAAAATTTTATGATAACATAGGAGATCAATTAAAGAAGAATTGAAAGATTTTGCAGACAAAAAGTGCCAGAAGAACAGAAACAGAATCAGGTTCTGTCAGAGAAGAACGAAAGATAGTTGGGGTCTTCTGGAGGGAGATCATGAACAAAGAGCCAAAAAGAAACACAAAAGAAAGAGAACACTCTAGATCAAATATGAACCATAACAAAAAAGAGGCCAATTACAAGCAATTTCATGAAATGGTTTTATCTAGAGATGGAGAAAAGAAAAAAAAAAAAAAAAAAGATAAGAGACAAAATGGGAAGCACCTTTTCCCCCATAGCTAAGCTTTGAGCTGATCTCGGATCTGAACTTGAACTCAAAACGATTGAGTAGCCAAACGTTGCAGCTATATCAAGCAACTTAAATGAACGCACGTAGACAAGCTGATTGATGATATATATAAACTATTACAAATTGGGCTTAAAAGGCGACGAAAGCTCAATATATCGTACAAAGAAGGAGCGAATTGGAAGAGAACACGTAATGTTTGGTGTTGAAGTTCATGCTGTCATTAACATTGTCGTGACATGAGGACTTTGACCGAAAAAAACCTAGTCGGACAATTTTTTCGTACTTTTTTATGTTTTAGTGGGGCTTTTAATTCACGTGATATAAAATTATTGGAACAAAAAGAAATAAAAGTTTGAATTTATTGATGTTGAGTATTATTATAGTTAATTGACTTGTAGTGTTGAGCACAACCAATATTTTTACCATGGATCGATAAGAAGACTGACAAACTGTTTTTAGAGTTGCCGAGTCTCCCATCTTTGCAATCGTATGTGCGATGGCATGATGGGCCCATCCACCTCACCTTCCAATATTAAATATTACAAATTAGAGCATTAATAATAATATTTAGATGTTATTATTAAGAAAGGCTAAAGCAAGAATTACATCCTAAGGTAACATGGCTTGGTCACCCCACATGCCAACCTTTGCACGTGGCTCTCCACATCTAGTGCCACCCAGCTCGGAATTTGGCTCTCTTAGATAATTTCTATCAACTATGAGGGGGTGTTTGGCAAAGTGGTGGGAACTGTGGTTCTCACCACAAAATCATTTATGAATAGTAAAAAGCTCTCACATGCTATAGTAACAATAAAAAAATTACTATAGTGTAAAGTTCTCATATGCTACAGTAAAAGTGGTTCTCACCACTGGTTCCCACCACCTTTCAAACATCCTATGAATTTGCCCTTTGATTGTATGTGGTGTGGTTGTGGAAACAGCCTTGGAAAATTCTGCGTGTTTTGGAAGTGTCGGCTGAGGAATAAAAGCAAAAAAATTACTAAAATTGTTTGTAATAATTATCCTTCTAGACTTCAAGTCACCATTCTTACGTGTTAATTAGAGAACGACTAAGAAGAATCCAGCAACATTTTTAGCATTTGTATAAACCGCACTTTGTGTGAACATGATGTCAAATGAGTTCGGCATTACTAATTGGTGATCATATCCATAGCATTGATTGCCGTATAAACTTTCAAGTTGTGTAGGGTATATATATATATATATATATTGATTTCGATTAGGTGCAACAGTCAATTTTTAAACTTATGAGTGGTGGTCCACGTCAGAGCATACATTTTATTAGGGTGTTTAACATGGTGATGGGAACTATTAGTTAAGTAACATGTAAGAGTTATATACCGTAACAATTTTTTTCTTTTAACATATGAGAATTTTACACCGTTTATAACTGAAATAATGGTTAAAACTACTCTTGTAAAACAGCTGTTATATATATTTATATAGTTAAATATATGTAGAAATCATTCAGCCGCCTCAATGGCTGGTACCTAATCCTAAGCTACTGTGGGTGAAGGTCAACAATTATGGGCCTTTCGGGCCCTCAAATGACTCAAATGAGAACGTGGGTATACACAGTCCGGCACGTACTTGTTTGGTGGCTGAAATTATTGGGGTTTTTAAATCTTAATTTGGGTCCTCCTAATCGTGGAACTTGAGTTCAGCTCTGCTTTGTTTTCTTGTGGTTCAAATCACTGAGCTACAGTGATTTGCTCGAGAATCCCAAAAATGCAAGGGAATCTCTGGCACAACGGCAGAGAAATCTCTAAGCTACAGTTGTGGCCATTTTACCGTTAAGGGTTTGCTTATTTTCCCATTGAGGGTTATAATCCCCCAACGCTGAGCAAATTTCTGCTAATATAATCCTTACCTCTCTCTCTCTCTGTCAAAACGGCGACTCCCTCTGGTGAGACCTTGCTCCGTCGACTTCTTATTTTTTTCCATCGAAGCAGATCGGCCCAGCGTAAACCGTATCTGAAACACTCTGGGGCTCTCGCCTTATGCCGTTGTCGGCAGCTTAGTAGGCGACGACCGTCTTTATCGCGATTTGCTTCGGTGTAGCCGGAGGTGACCCACTCGTCGGTGGGCTCAAACACGGTGGTAAGTGGCTTGACCTCCAAATGGTTTTTTCCCCCTTTTTTTTTTTTCCTGCATGTTTTATTTTTTTGCTCCTCGAGTATGAATCTTGATTGAATTGCTTTACTTCACTAATTCATCCCTGCAAAGTTGGCTTCCATCCGATGATTCATCTATATTGCCTAATTTTGAGGCATGACTTGGTGTAAATTTGGTTTTGGTATATTTATCATCCATTGACAGAGACATGATCAATTTTAAATACTCTGCTAACTAAACCATAACTTAAATTATAACTCAAATCACAATACTATTTAAAAAGAATTCAAATCATAATTCAAATACTTTTATCAAACGCCCAATTAAAGTTGAACATAGGAGGGACAGCTCAGGGGAATCTCGCTGCCAATCTGCAACCCACTTTTTTGACCGTCGAGGGCTTACCGTTGAGGGATTTATCACCATTCCCAACTTGTATGTGATCGATCTTTCCCACTTCCGTCGCAAACCCTCGCTCCCTCTCCTCTGCTGAAAAAATCGTCTGGGTCTTCCTCTCTCTCTCTCTCTCTCTAGCTCGCTCTCTCTCTGTCAAGACGGCGACCACTGAGAGTGGTGGTGAGAGCTTCGCCCCTCAAGTGGCTCGTCGGGTCCGTCGATGTAGATTGGGCCACCATAGGCCATATCTAGCCCACCGGCTGTTGTTGTGTTGTAGTTGTCGGCGTTGAAGCAAGCAACCGGTGTTGTCGCGGGTTGCTTAGGTTCGGCCGGATTCTACCGATTCTTCAGTCGCCTCAAATACGGTAAGTAGTTCGACCTCAATTTGTTCTGTGATAATAACTTTTTTGTGTTCTTTGAGTGTTTAATGGACAACATTTGTCTTCGTTTCACTTTCTGTTCTTTTGGTGGAAAAACAAAAAGACAATAGAATTAGCAAAATTTCCCCTCCCTAAGGTTATATTGCGACTATCTGTCTCTGATTTCCCTGTCTTGTTTGCTTGTTAACAGAATGGGGGAAAATGAAAGAAATGGAAATTTGGATTTTGCAGTGTTTTCTTTAAAATTTCGTACGAATTAGTTTTGTTTAGTTGACCTTACTTTATGTTAATTTGATGAAAAAATTTAAAGCATAGCAAATTCATTTCCTTTGTCTTCATAGCACCCGAAAATGTGGGAAATTCAATTCCTAGTGTTTTCCCCAAAAACTTTCCGATAATGGTCTTTAGGGAATTCTATGATGACCAACTTGATTCTATTGTATTTGTTGTTGCTATTGCAGTGGCTTTCAATATTTTTCAATCTGCAAAGATACATTTTCCTTATGTTTGCTACTTTGTTTGGAATCGACAGTGAACCTTGGTTGGTTATTACTGTTGGGGTCTCGATTGGACTACGTTTGCTTTTGTTGTGTGATAATATCTGCCTTTTGTTGGCTGTGAACAAGTAACGTTACATAGAAATTTCCCTGCTAATGGGAAATTGTTATTCACATTAAGTTTGACAGTGAAAAGTAGGTTTGAATTTGTTTTTTCTGGAATAAGTAGGATTTGGCAGTGGAAGGGGACTTCAACCTTTTGTCCTTTTCTCGTTTGTTTATTGCTGTTCTGTTTTTGTGATCAGACTTTGAGAACCACATGACTTGATCTGTTAATATCAAATTGAAATTGCGGCCAAGTGTTTGTGCTAACATAGCTGTTGTGCCCTTTATTTCATACAATTCTATTGTATTTGTTTTTGCTATTCAAGTGGCTCTTGGGGTTGGTTCGAAGGTTAAAGAATCATGGTCCCTATCTAATACTTTGTTTGGAATCGACTATGAACCTGGGTTGGTCATTACTATTTGGATGTCGATATAGTTCACACAGTCATGATTCAATCGTTCTTGAAACTGAAATTAGAGTTTTTTAGTTCTTCAATCTGTTCTCTCTCACTCTTTTCAATTGTTTAATTTGTGATGCCTTAAATAGTACACAAGTAACTACATTTGTACTCGTTGCCTTTCTTCATATATTCCTATCAGGGCATGATTGGAAAGCAATGGAACTTTTTGTCAAACAAAGTATACCTTGCAAAACTTGTTTATGAATTTGGCTCTTTATCTGGTTATCATAAATGTTAATATGCAAAAGTAACATTGGAAAGGGCAATCTGTTAAATGTGGAACTTTCTATTCAGTAGGCCATGTGACCAATAAAATTTAAGAGGGGCCATTGAAGGAAAAAGCATATATCTAAGACATGTATAGCTGAAAAAGACGATGAGTATATGGGGTAGCTCTTGTTCATGTGATATGATCCAAGGATAACTAGTAAATAAATAAACTCGATTTTTACTTCCATGTAATCTCTGCGTTTTATCTCATTATCCAACTTGCCATGCAAATTTCACATTATACATAATCCGAAAAGAACATCCCATATGCTGACCACCTGTGGTGGTGGCATTATGACAAAGAAGTCCTGTTCGGAGAGTGTATCAACTAACAGATTGAAGGTTTACACTGACAAAGTTAGGATTTTGTTTCAGGGGGCATAAGTTAAGTATATGAAAAACTCTAGAGACTATTAATATATCAACTCTCATTACTATAAAATAGTTAGAAAGACAATGCATATTCAATTTTGTGAATTTTTTACTACGTAAATGTATATTTTTCTTTAAAAGTTTCTTCAAGATTTGCCACTCTCTTTGAGTTTAGTTTAGTAAAAGAACACTTGTGAGAAGAATCACGTTTATGCTTGTCAGCAGTAACCGACTCCGCCTTATGGCGGATACGAAACGCTTGTCGATTTTGGCCCATTCCCCCAATTTGACGTGTTGTTCTGTGACCTATTGTATTTGCCATCCCCGAATTCTCTTGACGCACATGTCTTTTCACCATGTTATGATCATGGTTCCAATTTGTTGCTCAAACCACGAAAAAGAAGAACTTCCATCACTGCATTGTGAGATTATGATGTGTGATTGTTTGGTTTGTTTACTTACAGTATTGATGAATGGCTTCTAGTTGTAACTGTGATTTGTTATGAAT
>CAMOHE010043494.1:0-50734 GCA_946598075.1 Artocarpus hirsutus | reverse complement strand
ACTTTGATCGTGATCTCTTGCTGAAACAACAGCCAACATTTACTCTGCATTTAGTGGTGCAACTAAAATTGACATTTAAGATATGTTAATTCACTAAATCATATACTTAAAGTTGTTTATACATGAACAAGAACTTACGCATTTTTGGACGTCTCTTAAAAACTTGTTCAAAAGCTCAGTTGTCTGTGGAGTGGGATTTTCTTTCTGTGAAGTTGCAAACGATAGGTATCAAACATCAATCGCTAATTAAAGAGAGTTAAGAAAGAGCATATCAAAAAAGCGTTAATGAATATGGACAAATAAGACAGGGCAGAGTCAGATTTTTTTTTTAGGAGATATAAGCTAAGAATGTGAAAAACTTTAGAAACTATCAAATATATTAACTCTCAATACTATAAAATAGTTAGAATGACATGCATATTTTAACTACTAAAAGGCAAAATTTTCTTTAAAGTCTAGTTTTTTTTCTCGATTTATTATTCTCCTTTGAGTTTAGTTTAGTGAAAAAAAAATATGGCATCTTGCTATATTTCGTATCAAAAGAAACGTTTTTTATTCACCTTTAATTCTAAAGTAAGTAATTAAACCAAACTATCTTTAACAGGGCATGCTAACTAGATATTTAACACGGAAGTACCGAAAACAATTATGAAACTACTCTAGAACTAAATAATCGATCAAAACAAACCATCTTTAACGGTCTCTGGCCGTGCCTTCTTCCTTGTCTGGCGTTGTTACCCTTCGATGTGGTCACGCCCAGAAAGCTTATGTGATGAGAGAGAGAGAGAGGAGGAAAAGGAGGAGGAAGGTGAAGTGGTTGGTGGACACTTAAATATATACAAAGAGAAAAATTAGGGAAGGACAGGAAAGAAAGACGCTTAGGGCAAGTGATAAATGATTAGAAGACCTACGTAAGAGGAAAAATAATGAGTGGGTGAGCAGCCTTTTATTTCAATAGAGCTGTGTACATTAATTTTTTTGTTTTGAAATAAATAACATAAAATTATAATTCCTCAAAAAAAACATAAAATTATAGCATAAATTATGCAATAAAATATACCCTATCGGTAGGAAGTTGTCTACTTAAAAGTTAGATTTTTATGAAAAAGAATGTTTGTTTTGCATGGTTTTTATTTTGACGTGATTTTAATAAGATCTTAATGTTTAGAAATACACTACCGATAAGAAATCTTTTTATAAATTTTCTTTATTTTAAAGTCCTACATTTTGATAATTCAAAAAAAATCATATTTTATATTTTAGATTGAAGCACATCTATACCTTTAGATTTTAAAGTTATGCTTCATTCTTATCCTTTCTTATAAGGAACAAGTTAACCACAAAAAATATTTAAATGCCCTTAGTAAAATAAAAGAGTTAGAAAGAAAGGTAAGAGTTTAATATGAATTGAAAATGTGAATTTATAACTATGACGTAGTCTTGTATCACAAAACATTACATGATAACTTATGAGTAATTTGTATAAAGTTTTTTGTAAAAAAAAAATATAGGCGCAGCATATATAAAAATATTAAATTTTAGTTAGAGTGAAAATAATAAATCATAAAGTTTTGGACTCAAATTTTAATTTTTAAAAGCTGGTGGGGACAATAGCCCCCCCCCCCCAGACCTAAAAGAGCCTCGTCACTATAAATA
This sequence comes from Artocarpus hirsutus, assembly GCA_946598075.1. Lineage (NCBI taxonomy): Eukaryota > Viridiplantae > Streptophyta > Magnoliopsida > Rosales > Moraceae > Artocarpus > Artocarpus hirsutus. Next base: position 49,078 of record CAMOHE010043494.1, on the reverse strand, counting down.
GTTCCTCTAGAATTAGTTTTTTGTAAGTTAATTTTGTTCTGTAAATATTTATTGAGCTTAAAAAGTGTTTAATGAACCATCTATCTGTTAAAGCTTAAAAAAAAAAAAAAACCATTAATTTTGTCAAATTCATGGTATCAATATTAAAGCTGTACAAATTTAGACTATTTATTCCCTAAAAGAGAAAGTCGTCTTTATGGGATTAGACTCCTTATATATATAAATAATAAACTTGCTCATTCCCTATCGTACAGTTTAAACGCATTTGATCTCTTAGCAGTTCTTTTTGTTTGTGTCCTTCAACTGGCACAAATGATTACAATTTTAAAGCTTTAAGGTTTATCTTAAACAATACAACCTTCTTATACTTTTAATGATGTGAATGATTTATGAGTTTTAAGTCAGTAATGAAACATGTTCCTATGTCCAGTTACATAACATTTATGCTTCACAATGCTTCTTTGGATCCAATTTGGTAAAATTAGGGTTCACCATTTGTCTTTATTATTATTATTAAAAGGCTTATACTTAAAAATTGACATAAGCTAAAGGGGACAGTATGTTATAATTAAAGTTTATATTAATATTTAATATTCAGCGCAATTTTGGCTTGCTGCGATAAATTCATAGTGTCGAAATGTCATAAATCCCCAAAAATTTGGGTTTCTTTCGGCTTTATTAGTTGTGATAAAATAAAATGGTTCTTAATAAATTTCTTTACTATTTGGCTCTCGTAAATATGTAACTTACAGATTGCATGCATAATTCTTTGATTAATTTCTTTAATAATTTAATTATTGAAAAATTTAAATTGGCATATTTTTTTACTTTAGCAATTACATTTTGTACAACTTTTAAGATAAGGACTACTTCTAAAGTGGAAAATAGCTCAAGGACTTTTTTAGATAAAAATAACAGTTGTCATAAAAATTAACAGAAAAATTATGCATGAGACATTTTTTGAATTAAAAGACTATATATCGGGCAGTATTAACAATAAATACTGATTTTAGAGAGGAATTTAAGAATTATTTATGTATTTATTGCTAAAACAATAAAAATATTAGATATAAAAAAAATAAATAAGTGTTTTCTACCCAGTTGACGCCTGCCCAGTTGGACATTGAACAGAAGCGCTCGACGTGAACGATGGAGTGTAGGAGGGGCCAGGGGATTGTGGGTTTGAGAGCCATCCTTCGATTACTAAATAAAAAAAAAAAGAAAAATGGATTTTTCGGGTTTGAATTTCCGAGTAAAAGAAAACGATCGTGGCAGGCTTGATGACGTGGAGGTCAGTCATCGAGGAAATGAGGTAAAATATTACGAGCTGATCATTTTCATCGAGAAAATGAAGTAATTTGTTAGCAGCCAGGGCGGTCCTTTCTTTGAAGTTCTCGGGCTTCTGCCCACTTTTTTTGACCAACTTAGCAGCCACTCTCGCAATCTGCGCCGATAAATAATAATAAACAAATGAGAAAGGTCTCCATCCGCATTGATATTTTTTTTCTTTTCTTTTTTATTTTAGCTCATTTTAAATTTCACATTTGAGTAACCATTGTCTCAATTTACCCCCACAGCTTAAAATTAAAATGATAAAAAAACTTCTCTTACCTTCCAATGAGCTATAATTTTAGTACTTTTGCCATTGAAGCATCTTTTTGACCAAAAACCAACACTAATTTTTAAGAATATTAAGTTAATATTTTAAGATAAAACTCAACTCTTAACAAGTTTAAATTCTATCACGTAGGCCCCGGGATGATTTTATGCCGTTCTAAGTCAGAAAGGATGAAGTAAGATAATCCTTCAACCTTTTTATGAATGGGACGTGTATTTTTTTTCTTTTTCTTCTTGTTTTCTTAATAATTGAATATTTTATTTGTTGCCAAATGAAAAATCAGGATTCACTCTTTTATTTTAAAAAAAAAAACATAAACGACAAAACCAAAACCAAAACCAAAAAAGAGAGATGAGAAGAATCAACAATTATATGATTTAGCGACGAAACTTTTAAGGACGACAATTGTCGTCTCTAAAAATAAGATATAGCGTCGTTCATTGTTGAATATTTTAGCGAAAATTTACCCGCTAAAATTCTCAACACCCACCTTAAATTTACAGGCTTATCTTTTAATAGATTCAACGACAACATTTATCCTCGCTGAAAGAGCTAATACTAATTCCTCGATCCTAATTTCCCCTTCAGACTCTACAACACAGATTTTTACTTCCCCTCTCTCTCTTGAACTCTCTCTTACTTCTCACCCCCTTTCTCTCTCTCAAATTTTTTTGGAAAAACTCTCCCGATCAACCTTGCGACCCCTGCAAGCTTTGCCAGTATTCTTCGTCAGCCGGATTGTTGCCGTCTACCACATTGGATTGTCGCCGTCGGCCGCCCTTTGCTGTAAGTTTTTTTTATTGCTATAGTTTCCTGCTTTCTTTTTTTACTGTAAGTTTTTTTTTTTTGTTTGCTATAGTTTCTTAGGAGGATTTGGATAAATGGCCTTAAGAAAAAGTGTTTTTTGATGAGTAGACTAATAAATTTTTAAATTAGATAAATGGCTTTCGTGTCATGATTTTTGGTGCAAAAAAAAAGAGACCATTTCTCCAACTAAATTTTTTGGGCGGTTCTTTTATCTAATTTTCCCTAGTTTCTTGCTTTGATTTCCTGCTTCTTCTTCTTCTTCTTTTTTTTTTTTTTTTTTTTTGTGCTATAGTTTCCCGGATTTGAGAGAGTTCCCTGGGAGTAAATACCTATGAATACATTCTGAAGACGGGTTTTGCTCTGCGGGTTCTGTGATTAGCTCACCTTCGGACTCCAAACATCTATATTGGAAGGTCACCAATCCCACTCTGTCTCCTTCTCATCTTCAAGGTCAGTAAAACATCAAAGGTCGGTTCTTTTTCTTAAAATACCATATGGGCAATCGAGGGTTTTAGTTTTAGGGGTGTCCCAAAACGCAAAAAAAAAAAAAAAAAAAAAAAGCCGTTGAACCTTTTCATGGTATAAAATTGTGACCTTTTCATTCTTCTGAAAAAAATTTGAACTTTTTCATGATGAGTACAAGTTTGATACTCTATGGTCTAATTAAAGATTTTCCTATGCTACTTTGAACTTATGATAGTGGTGGAAAGAATGCCAGAGCTCCTAGTGTTTGGTGCCCTAGTGTTTGTCTATTTAGAAGGAAAACAATGAGTTAATGGGAAACTGTGAAACTTTTTTTTTTTTTTGAGAAAATTTTTTTCTGTTTCAGTCTTGAAACTTTATTCACAACTGCAATGGTGTTGAGACTAATGTCGGGTTTTTTTTTTTTTTTTTTCTTGGCAGACTTACCAAGTCTTACATGAAGTGTTTATAAAAGAGACCAAGCTTTAATAACACCTGAGAGTCATGTCTTCAGTCCTTTATCTGAATGGTAATATTGGGCTCTACAATATGATGTATCAGTGTAATAAAGTATAATCTTGTGTTTGTTGATCTAGTAATCTGAATTGATGTGACAGGCCGAATACATTAGCGGCCTATTTGATTACACCAGCCATGGGTGCACACTTTGTGATGTACCTTGCAAAGATGCAAGGTTTGTTGAGCCGCTGTATGCCATTCATGTGTATTTGGAACTTAGTTTTCTGTTATAGGTTTCTGACTTGTGCTTTGACCATGCAGGGAATTTGCAATCGGGACACGCTTCTTCTGACGTTGAGAGGTGTAGTATTTCTCTCTTTTCGTTGTTGTTTTGCCTTTTTACGTGTCATAATGCATTTCCCGTAGTGTAAGTAGTTTCTCCGGGATTTTATTTTCTTGTATTTTTTTCAATTTACTTATTATTTTTGTGCATTTTTACGTTGCTAGGTTCGTGTTTGTGGTTGAGGGTTCTGTGACAATGACTAATGCTTCTGGTGCTAACCACAAACTAAAGGTAAAAAGTCGGAGTGATTTTTAAAAATCACTGGCTTAAACTCTTGAAGGATTATTAATTTACCTCAAGTGCAATAATGATATTCAATGCATTAATTATCTGAATACTAGATGAACTGTTGACATTTGAATTTTTTTAGTAAGGTATGACGATTTAATTGGTCATCGAGAAATGCTAAACGGAAGTCTGATCTTTTTCACATTCTAATGCAGGTTGATTCATATGCTTGTTTACCTCCTAACTTCAAACATTCACTCGAGTGTGAAGCATCTGCTACTCTTATAGTCTTCGAGAGAAGGTTTATTCACCACTTTGTGAATTTGATAGTTCGAGGGAATATGTGTCATCTCATCCCTTTAAATCTCGTACCGTTGTCATGACAAGCTCAGCAGGAGTTCACAAAATCATCTTTCAACACAGGAAGCTTCTGCATGCGTCTATTCCTTATGACTTTAATATCCATGTGTCACGCCCCAAAATATGGGTAATGACGTGATAGATTAATTAAGTTAATTAAACTAGATTTTTGATTAAAACACCAATTAAATGTTTTGGGGTATTTGAAATGGTTAATTATGAAACAAAATAATAAAAACAAATAAACTTGAGCTAGGCCCCACCGGACTCACATTAGAGCACACACATAGTTTCGACAATAAAATATTACAATCACAGTCCAATACATGGGATAAAAATTTAAATAATACATGTCTTGATTAAAAGAAAGAAATAACCAAAGCATTATTCCTACGACTCACATGTCTGTCATGTTGCCTCCCAATTGATCTTAAGCTGCAATCTACCTAGGAGAAAAAAGTTTTAAAACAAATAAGAAATGTGAACGGAAGGATCAATAGAACTAAATTAAGAAACCATTAATTTAAACATGTAATTCATTTTAAACAAAAGCTATAAAACAAGATAAATAAAAAAAACAAATAACTAACTGAAGCTCATTAAATTTACTCATACCAGTTAATCGTTTATTCATCTATAGACAGTCTCATTATCATGTTTTCGGCAAAGCCATACAAATCACCACTGAAGTAGCATAGCTGGGTTTTGGGACCTGCCCCTAAGGTCGTGCTTCCCACGATTCGATCTCTATACATGGCATCATGCTCTAGTTTATCATTCTAGACGGTACTAATAACACGTCCGATGTTATGTCATTATTTAGGTTTCATCTTACCAAGTATTCTCACTCATATTCATTATTTGATTCATTATGATCATTTTTTTTTATCAAGTAATGAAATTACAGAGATATTCATTTCAATCATTCTGAAACTCGTTTTTAAGGAAATAGTTTTGTATGAAGTCATGTTGAAAGACATCATTTTGAAAGAAATCATTTCATGACCAAAGGCCCCTCTTGAAAACATTTTCTCATTTATTGAAAACAATTTGAAAGAATCCTTAGAGGCCAAAACTATTAAAAACCTAGCTACCAAGAAAGGGAGTAGAAGTCCTACCTCGATACTCTGCATTGCGACTCAATACCGCGATTTCGACTTGCTGTACGTCAGCTCTACGAAATCACAAACAACCTTAAATAGGAACTGGACTGTCAACATCTAGCTTAAGGTATTCTACACAATTATACTATCTTATGGTAACTTAGTATGCCATTTAGATTCACAAAATCATGCCATAAGGCTAAGGTTCCTATCTATAGTTTTAAACAATGAAAATCGATAAAAAATCACAAATTTTACAAAGTCTGGTCGGCCTACTAATATGACGACCCGCCTTTTCGGCCTGTCACTTTACTTTCATAAACTTTGTGTATAAAACAGTAATCTTACTTACTTAGTAAGAAAATACTGAATTACAAAACATTTTCTTAATTAAACATTTAAAACTGTTGCGACCTTTGTCGCCATTCCAGTTAAGACTTCGCTCAACCTTTGTCTTTAAAACCATTTCATATTGTTTCTTAAAACTGAATAAGAAACATTTACTAAAACATAACTTAAAACATCATTTCATAATTGCATAATACATTTAGTACAACGTATCTTACAACCTTTGAAAACATTTCTTAAAACTTAGCATCCATCACAATGCATGTAATACAGTACATACTGTAAGCGAGACTGTCACTTACTTGGACTCCGAGCTACGCGGGTTCGGTTGTACCTCGTTGTCTCCACAGTATATGAAGCATCCTCTGCAGTGCTCCTCGAGCTACCATACATGGCTAGGAATGCTTCTTGGAGATCATACATTCTTGAACATGTCATTTTGGACTCTGATACTGCTGTTTGAATCGCCTCGATCTGCGTGCAGTCGGTACCAGATGATTTTCATCAGAGTGGAATTAGCTCAAACGGAGGTCACCGTTGCGTTCAGAGCGTCAAAATGAGTCGGGAGGCGGTCTCGGATCGTCGATCGGAGGTCCGGATCGCAAAATCCCACATTGGCCTTTGACCAGCGGTTGGCCGTCGTTGACCGGCGTTGACCGACGGTTGACCGCCGTCTTGTGGCTCCGTTGGCAGCTGGGCTTGAGCATACCCCCCTAAATCGACCCTCCTGAGTCCATTGGTGGGGTCAATTTCATGAAATTCGGCCTCCAATTGCTTGAATCGAGCACGGGTTTCTCGGCCACAATCGGTGGCTCCGATCTCGGGCTTCCGTTGATGGTGGCCCAAAATTGGCTTAGGGGAAAGCTTCCCCAGGCCAATATGAGCAGTTCCCCCATCGTGGGGCTGCTCGACTCGTCGTGGAACGGCGGCTCCACCTCGCCCATGGCGGCGCGAGGTGGCGGAGATGGTTCTCCGACCATCCGTGGCTGTTTCTCAAAATTGAGGGAGGGGAAACGTCCCTCGTCCTCATCTGAACGTAACCGAGTCATCAATTTGACTCAACGACGGCGGAATGGCGGAGTTCGGACTCCTCACAGTGGCGCGACTCTGGCCCTTGTCGATCTTCGGCTGCCGACGATTGGATCATGAAATTTGCTTAGGGGTTTCACTTGCCGTCCCCCTCTGAAGCTTTTGGTGGGGGCGGTGCACCTCACCGCCGCCGGTAACGGCGGTTCCCACGGTGGTGCCACGGCGACGACGGAGCTACTCCGTCGAGGTCGTTCCAGCTAGAATTGAGTTGGAAAATGGATACCTTTTTGCTCCTCTCATCACCCTGAGTCCATAGAGACCAAAATCACCTCGATTGGTGGTCGGACGGAGGAGAAATCAGCTTGGGAAAAATGGCTTCCACTACCACTTTGGGCGGCGCGTGAGCCTTCCTCAGCCGGCCTTTCGGGTTGCTTGGCACACCGTTGAGCTCAGCTCGTCGAGATCTTTCCAACGGTGTGAGAGGTGTCGAAAACGGAGCTCAAAATCTCAAAGTCACTTTTGTGTGAGGAGAGAGAAACTAGAGAGAGAAAGAAGAGAGACAAAGTCTCGAGAATTATTTCGAATTTTCCCTTTTTTTTTCTTTTTTCTTTTATATGAAAAAGTGTGAAAAACACTTTTTACATAGTCTAATTCTGTACTATGTGACTTTACAGCAGTCTAATTCTTACACTGTATTACTTTTACAGTGTAATTTTTATGCTGCATAATTTCATTCGTGTATTTTCCTTACACTGTATTATTCCAATACCGTATAATTTCCATGTTATTATACGATATTCTTCCTTAATTTGCATTTTCATCTCAGTATAATCCTTAATTTAATGCAAATTCCAGTACATTAAAATTTCGGGTCGTTACAACTAAACCCCCTGGTCCGATCGGTCGAACTTCACAATTCGGCCTACCGGCCAAGTGGGACCGGCCTACCGAACTATGCTAGGTTCGGCTTGCCAACAATATGAGTCCGGCACGCCGAACTCATGAATCCGGCCTGTTGATGATCAAGGTCGGCCTACGAACTGGAAAAATCTAGAAATTTTCATATTCGAGCCTTGGCCTCCTCAAGTTTAAATCTTCATTTTCAATCTGTTTTCTCAATTTTCAAGCATGTATAATAATCATAAATGATAGAAAATCATACTAGAATACTTTTAAACACATTAAAACAAGATATATATAGAAAATTTCAAAGAAATCCAAAAATGAAAAAAAAAAAAAAAAAAGAGAAAAAGGGAAAAACTTGATTCAATCCAATTTTCATCAAATCAAACCTAGATTCTAGATAATTTAAGTTCCACTAACTTAGATTCAAGGTTTCTTAACCTAAATCAAACTCAAATTTCCATATTCAAAGAAAAATCAAAGTTTAAGACAAAATTTGAAATTTTTGAAAAAAAGTTAAACTAACCTTGAATCCAAGCTTGAAATCGAGTTTGTGGAAGCTCAATCACATTCCTAGGCCTCCAATCCAGCTAAGAATTAAAGCTTGAGCTTCAAAATTTTGAAACAAAGAGAGAGTGAAACGCACAGAGAGAGAAAGAGCTGAAAGAGTGAGAGGGAGAGTGAGTGAAGAAGAAGAGGGGGAGAGAAGAATAAAAAGAGAAAAAAGGTGGTTTTACGGAGTAAAAACTATGTTTCAACACATGGTTTTTCAAAAGAGACATATTGGACACTTGATAAATTGTTTTGTTTATAAATCCAAGATGACAAATGAAAATAATTAAAAGTAGTTAAAATGATTAAAAGTAACTTCAATTTGAAAATGTTACAAAATAGTTCAATTATGTTCAAATTACGTCATAGCACACTAATTCACCATTTCATTTACTAAGCTTGCTTAATTAAATTATGGATATTATACCATGTAAGTCATCTTTGCTGTTCGGTTTAAATTGGTTGTGGCCTTCATTTTAGTTGTAATTTAACGCTGTTGAATAGGACCCTTGTCTTTGCAGATTATGGATTTTCAGCCTGGGGAATATCTTAACGTTAAGGTATCACTATGCGCGAGTGCATGAGTTTGAACAAAATGAGCTCTGCAACTTTGATTTTGAATAAATTTCTGGTCTAGTTTATCTGGTCTAGTACTATGATTGGTTATTCTTATGGAAAAGCTTTAAATAATGTTGTTATTTACTAGTAGTAGATTAATTAATGTTATCCTTAGTTGTCTTCGTACTCGAATAGTACAGATTCAACTACTTAATACCTCAAGAATTTTTGTAGTTATCTCTCCAGCTTTTTGAGGAGATTGTGTTGATCTCAATATGTCAAACAGTATAGTGTATGATCATTTATTAGCTATATGCTTTTTCAGGAGGTCCATTTTAATCAGCATGGTTATTGCTTTTGAAAGCCTTTCAGCGGCGACAAATGTCGTCTCTGAATCTAGAACAATTTTTTGTTCTTAATCAACGACAATAAAATATAGTCGTTAAATATCTTTTGCCACCACTTATTAATGACGACATTTGACGATGACAATATCATCGTTATATATTATTAACTATGACGTTTTTAGTTTTAATGACGACAATAGCCGTCCTTAAATAGTTATTTTCTTGTAGTGACAGAAAATGAACCCCTCCCCTCTCTCCTATGAAGTCTCCCTCTTCATAGGCACCTCCACCGGCTGACCCACCCACCGAGGCCGCCAACCCCTCTCTCCCTCCCCTCTTTCTCTCTCCCCCTTGAAAGTAGTAGTTTGGACTTTTCAGCTAAATTTATCTGAAAAATATCTGGATGTATGGGAAATTCCGATCAGCACTCTCAAGCCTCCTCCACCTACGTCCCACTAATAATAGACTTATTAGCGTTTTTTTTTTCCCCGAAGTGGACTTATTATTATTTTTTCTAATCAAATGGAAGAATACAAAATATTAATATGCAACACTTGCTATTAATGACTTATGTTTATAAAAATAATGATTTTAGAATTATTTGTGACTTATGTTTTAAAAAATAAGGATTTTAGAATTATTTGTGGTGAATATTATTGATGTACACTATATACATTTTTTTTTTTAGAGTGGCAAATTGAGATACATAATTTCTATTACATACAAAGAGACTTCTTTCCTATCCAATTACTAGAACAGAGAAATAAAATGACATCACCATGTTACGGCTCTCCATTAGCTAGCTCCATTGTGAAATGAAGTTGTTATGATCATTTTTTATTCAAAATAATATTTTTAATCAATTTACTAATTTGCCCTTCACTGTAGTTGCATGTAGTTCATTGACAATTCTGACTCTTTCCATACTCCTTTTAAGTGAGTAATATTACAACATTACCCCTCTCAATAGGATAAAAAAGCATAAAGAAAACACATATAAGGTAACCAAAAACGGCTGCGGCCGGTTGGCTTACATTATAGCATAGCAAAGTTTGTCTACACGTGGCAATCGGGTTGGTGGGTCTTAACACCAAAAAAAAATATGAGGGACTGAACAAGAGGCCATAAAATCTGGAGAGAAGAAAAGAAAGGATTGTTTACATCAGTGTTTGATAAAGTTAATTTTGAACCTTCTATTGTGAAAATTCGACTCACCTGACATTATTCCTCTGTATTCATCTCTATTGGCTATCTTTATCCACTGAACCTCATTTAGACCGCAGGCTTATATGTCACTTCTCTACTGCATCGTTAATATATATTTATACATGCAAATATATATGTATATATATGTACCTATTTATCTATTTATTCATTTTCTAGTACTTACTGATTAGTTTTCTATACATATTGGTCAATTTTCCGTATTTATTTATTTTTGTATAGACTGATCAATCTTTCATATTTATTTTATTCTTATACGAACCGGTTAATTTTCAATATTTATTTTATTTATTTAGACTGGAAAATTTATGCAGACTTTGTTGGAAAATAGTTTGATAAATTGTTGTTGTTGAGGGATTGGGTTTTCCCCGCTGGAGTCTGACGGGTCCCTCGAACGTATTACCGGGGAGGCTACTCGGGGAGTCTCCACGGAGATTTGCCTCCTGTTGGCGGGTCCCTCCAACATATAAATCATTGTTGTTGAGAGATTGGGTTCCCCAGCCGGAGCCTGACGGGTCCCTCGAACGTATTACCAGGGAGGCTACTCGGAAAGCCTCCATGGGGATTTGCCTCCTGTTGGCGGGTCCTTCCAATGTATTGCCAAGGAGACTGTTCGAGGAGCCTTCACGCGGATTTGTCTCTTGCGAAGAGAACGCATCCCCAAAGAGTCGAACCTTTTTCCTCTTGAATAAGAGAGTTTTAAGGCCTATCCCAAATACCAATTCAACCAATTAACTCATGTTTTTATGTTGAGGCCCTCAAACATATTGCCGGGGAGGCTGCTTGGGGAGCCTCCATGGGGATTTACCTCGTATTGGCAGGTCCCTCCAACGTATTGCCGGGAAGGCTTCTTAGGGAGCCTCCACGTGAATTTGCCTCCTGCAGAGAGAGCGCGTCCCTCAGGAGTCGAACATTTTTTCTCTTGAATAAGAGAGTTTTAAGGCCTATCTTATGTACCAATTGGTTCCCATGTACCAATCCAACTAATTAACGCGCATTTTTATGTTGAGGGTTATGGTTCTCCATGTACGCGGATTTGCCTCTTGCAGGGAAAGCGCGTCTCTTGGGTTCGAACCTTTAACCTCTTAGATAAGAGGTTTTTAGTTGCGTCTTAGGTACTAATCCAACCAATTGGTGGGATTGGTACCTAGGAATCAACTTTAAACCTCTTATCCAAGAGGTTAAAGGTTCGAACCTAAGGGACACGCTCCCCCCGTGAAAGGCAAATCCCAACTGGGTCTCTTCCTGAGCAGGGGCCCTCTGGGCTCTGGACAATACCTTAAAAGGTGGCCCATGTAGGATCTCACCTTGCGACCTTAAAACGTGCATTCTCGCAGGGGGAGCGCATCCCTTGGCCGGGTCCCTAGAATGTATTGTGGGGGAGACTACTCGGGGAGCCTCCGCGTGAATTTACCTCCTGCAGAGAGAACGCAAAATGGGATCCACTTCGTAAAAATTATGTTGTTAAGTATGGATAAGTCTTATGATCTCTTTTAAGTTGGGTTTGTGTTTTCTTTTATGAACTTAACATCCTTTGACGTACTGTTATTGGAGATGCTACACTTTTTTTGCCGATTTGTTTTGATGCCTATAGCTTCAGATTCTCTGCATGCTGGCAACAATTCTTAGTGCAATCTTGAGTGACAAGGTTGGGAAAAATTTCCTTACCATAGTTTCTCATAGATCTTAGTGCATTTTCTGGCGCCATCTAAACTTGCATTTGTAGAAATGTGAATAAATCTTTGGTTGAAGAGTTTGGGAAGTTTTTTGTTTATTAATTGATCAGTTCATTTTTTTTTCTATTTTTTTATTTTTTTTAAATATTTTTTAGAATAATGGTGTGAAAAGCCTCAAGAACATAGAGAGAATCCCAGGTCCACATACTTTGAGCAACTGAATGATGATGGCCGGTGAAAGTGGAACTTTTTGCCATAGATAACTATTTTTTGGTTTGAGAAAATCCATGTTTCTGCATTTTGCACTTGCAAGATGCAGCACGCAACAGCTTTCTCCCCTTCCCAAATTGTTACGAGTCTTATGATCTCTTTAAGTTGGGTTGTGTTTTCTTTTATGAGCTTAACATCCTTTGACGTACTGTATACTGAAGATGGTGACACTTTTTTTTTTTGCCGATTGAAGAGCTAACATGCTGGCAACAGTTCAAGTTCTAACAAAAAAGTGAGAGAAGCCAGTTTTGATGCCTAAAGGAGAAAGGGGGCTGTAGACAGAGAAGATGACTGTGTTTTGATGCCTGTAGCCCTATATTCTCTGCTTGCTGGCAACAGTTCTTAGTGCAATCTTATTGGGACTAATTTCCTTACCATAGTTTCTCATAGAACTTAGTGCACTTTCTTGGGAAATCTAAACTTGCATTTGTAAAAATGTGAAGAAATCTTTGGTTGAAGAATTTGAGAAGTATTTTGCTTATTAATCGGTCAGTTCATTTTTTCAAATTTTTTTCTTTTTTTTTTAATATTTTTTAGAATAATGGTGTGAAAAGCCTCGAGACCATAGAGAGAATCCCAGATCCGGTGAGATTCTAACTAGGCTTAAAGACTCAAAAAGCTTTATAATCTATTAATCTCACCTACTATTTAATTATTATTTTGTGAATGAAAAAAAAAATAAGAAAAGAAAATAGTGATGCATTGGAATTCAGGTTTGGAAAGATGTCCTTTTTATAATAGACAAATAATATACTTATCTGAGAGGGTGGTGTGTAAAAATCATTTTTTGTGGTTGAACAAAAATGTTTTTGCATTGCAGCCTTAATGACTTTTATATTAAGGTGTCCATTATTTGTTTGCAGATTAGTGTAATTTAGGGTCCGTTTGGTAAATAGATTCAAATTAATGATTTGATTTAAGTTGGTAATTTGAATTAGGATTTGAATTGTTATCCAAATTGACGTTTGGATGTGTATTTAAGTTTTCATCTGAATATGAAATAAAATTAAAATTTGTGTTTAGGGAAATAATGAAACTAGTTTTTGATTTATTAAAATTCTAATAAAATCTTAATATTAATGATCCTAAAAAATATACAATGTGGATTTTAATTTATTCCTCTCTCACTAAGAACACAATAAAAAAAAATCTTTTTAATTGGATGTCAAATGAAGAAGATATGTTTTTTTTTCACAAATATAAGATAAAGAATTTCAGCTCTTACTGTAGCAAAGATACCTGAGTATCAAGAGTTTAGGGGGTCAGAACTCTAACAACTTTTTTGATACTCATTTGATTCAGATTTTGAAAGATACAAGTGCGTATCCAAAAGATTCTTGATATTTGAATCTAAATTTGAGTTCATTGAGTCAAAAAAATACACAAAACAACATGCCCCTAATTACCAGAAAGATGGTTTGAATGTGGGTCTTTGCAGCCTTAATAAATTTTATATTAATGTGTCCATTATTGGTTTGCTAATTAATGTAATTTAAATACATGCTTTGAATATGGGTCAACCTCAATAAATTTTTCATTAAGGTGTCCGTCATTGGTTTGCCAATTAATGTAATTTAATTACATTCTTTGAATGTGGGTGTTGTCCGTGGAATACTTACAAAACATATTATTTATATTATGTCAGTGTCGCCTATCAATTCACCCTTTATATCAGCTCCCGAACATGCTCATAATCATGAACAAAATTAGAAGGTTTTTTTTGGCTATTATAAGAATTAGCATCTATCAATATATAGATATATACTAATAAATCAATCCCATTCAATAGGATAACAATATTTATCCGGAATATAATTTATATGCCACATATACATATACATTCAGAAAGAATACATATTGGTGCGTCAGCAAAAGGTTCTATACTAAAAAATAAAATTCCTTTCCTAAAACTAATTAGACAATTGCGAATTTTTTATTGTCAATATGGCTCAACCTTTTCGTTCTTTTCAGCTTTTTTTTTTAACTTCTTTTCAATCTTTTCCATCTTTTCAATTAATACAACTTTATTTATTTATGTAATTTTGGGTTCATATGTGAACAATGTCTAAAAATAGTTAAATGAACAAAGTCTAAAAATAGTTGAATGATTGAGGACAGCAGATAAAAGCTTTTATTTTGATTATCATGAACAAGGAGGAAAAAATTTCACAAAAGTAAAAAAATGGAGAAAATTTATTTGTGTTTTTTTCCAAATGTACTTATTTGTGTCTTTTTTACACATTGCAAAAAAATGCTGTTATATTTGATTAAGATTGTTGTAAATAGTTGAGTTGATGAATTTTATGATGTCATTTTGTTGTTTTATGTGTTAGTGCTGTTTTTTCTCCTGTTCTTTATGTAGTTATAATGTTATAATCATGTTTTTTATAGGAACAAAATACTATAAACATGTTATAAAAAAATTGAGAAGATCTCCAAAGATTTCGATAGATACATTGAATCGATTCAAAATGCTGGCTGAATGTTTTTTATATTCTATGTATTACCAGTAATGTTGAAATTTTCTGCAATTAGGTGAACTATTATTGATTTAAACTATTTTTTCTTTTTCTTTAGTATTCGATGTTTAACTTTCTATCATGCTTATTATTATATTAATAACATGATTGTAAATACTAAATTTAATATTAACCTTATGTTAAAAAATAAAAAAAAAATAAAAAATATTATTAGCCTTTTGAACTTTCACAACTTAAAACGTCCCCACATATATCTTAAACCTTAATTTAATTATTCGATTTTGTTATCTCTGTTATTTTTTTTTACCTTTTTTTTTTCTTCTGTTCTATTAAAATTGTTTATGCTCTCTTTTATTTCTTTGAGTTCTTACTTTTTCGTAGCCTATTTACTCTCTTCAGTTTATTCACTTTTTGTTTTTTCCACTGTCTTTAGTACACTTCTTCTTTTATCATTTCTGGAGCCAATACTTCGTTGTTCAAGGCAGCTTTGAGCTAATTTCAGGTACTATGTTCTATTTACAATTATTTTTTTAATCTGTATTGAATATAATTATATAAGATATTTGTCTTTTTTTACTATGTGTTTTAAGAAAGGTAAATTTTACATTTTATTGTATTCTTTACGTTGCAATGATAACTGTATATATTTTTTTAATATGTGAAGTTTTATATTGTTTGCCCAAATATTGTTGTGAATATTTTTATTTTTAATTGTGTCAAATTACGGTTCTGCCACGGTTCATTCTTCCTTTGTCTTTTCTTTATTGGAGTTTTTTTTTTTTTTTTTTTTTTTTTTTTTTTTTTTTGTCGTTTCATGAAACTAAAATTAAAAACCTAAACTGACTACTACACTATCACAGCTACCCATTTCTATCACTTTTGGTTTCTTGCTCTCTCTTCTCAGATTCGTTCTCCTCTTTCTTCTTCTTCTTCTATCTTTTTTGTATTCACCTGGTAGTTTTTGGAAAAATTAGAATTTGTATAATAAATAGATTCAAATTAGTGATTTGATTTAAATTAGCGTAATTTGAATATGGATTTGAGTTAGTAATTTAAATTGTTATCCAAATTGATATTTAGATGTACATTTAAGTTTTAATCTAAGTATAAAATAAAATTTTAATTTGTGTTTGGAGAGATAGTGAAAATAGTATTTAATTTATTAACAAATCTAATAAATCTTAATATTAATGATATTAAAAAAAAATACAATATGAATCTTAATTTATTCCACTCTTCACTAAAAACACAATGAAAAAAGAATCATCTCAATTAAATAATAAATGAAGAAGTTATGATTTTTTTTCTTAAATATAGAAGATAGAATTTTAGTTTTTACTATAGCAGAGATATCCAAGTATCAAAAGTTTAGGGGGAGTCAGAATTTTAAAAACTTAGATTCTTGATACTCAAAAGATTCAAATTTTAGGAAAACAAACATGTATCTAAAGGATTTTTAATACTCGAATATAAATTTAAATTCAAATAATTCAAAGAGTTCTCAAAACAAACAGGCGATTAATATTTTACTTGGTATATATTTTCTTTTAAGTACATATTATAATATATGTGAGAAATAATGTTTCTTATAACATCCTATAACCTTTTTTTAGTTGCCATTAGTGTTTATCTTTGCAAAAAAATATTTTTCAGGTAGCTACAACTACAAGATTAAGCAAACTTATTTGTCATATGTTTCTGAAACTATTTATTACCTGAGCCACTGCTTTCTCATAAAAAATTATTTAATTAATATATTTTTTTAATTCTTTTGTTCATTTTTTCTTCGTTTCTCTGTTTACTCCATAGATAATTGGAAATCATGACTTTTACATGTATTGAATAGAATTTTTCACATGATTTCTTTGTTATTTTAAATCTAATTAATGACATCAGTAATTATATGTATTTTTAATCTTTAGATTTGATTATGAAAGAACTAATTTATATGTTCATGTACGAAGGACTAAGCAACTGGAGTAAATGAAAAATAATATTTATTTTCTTTTGTACATTTTCTTTTTCATTGTGTTATTTTTGTCCAATTCATTTATATTATAAATCATTATAGTTAATGTTTTAGATTATGAGAATATTTATTATTGCAAGTTTTATGTAGTATTAATGCATAAATTTAAAAACTTATCAAATAAATTATTGCAGAATAATATGCTACCATTTATATAGATAGAAAAATTATGTTTTTTTTTTTTCATTCTTAGCAATTTCAAGATACAGCATATCTATGTGTATATATATATATTATATACATGCAATGAACGTAAAGCATTTCTTCCATATACCTGATTTAGAGATTTTTTTCCCTATTATGGGTATGTGTAGTTCACTCACTAGAGAGATTAGTGGGTGATTACATGTTAATATAATTTCAATAAATATATTGCAAGAATTTTGAATTTTTTACATAACAAAATAGTATTTCCCACGCGTTGCTGCTTATAGATTCTAAATGGAATCCAAACATATTGATCATCTGGCCATGTACACCGTGAAACTGATTTTGTGTTTCTTTATTCATGTATATGTTATGTCTTTTTAATAATATTGTACCATTTTAAATTATAATATCAATTAAAATATTATGTCATAAATTATGTCAGTCAAAATATTTTAATTAATGTAATGTAATACTATTAAAAGAGCATAAAAAATCAAAAAAAAAAAAACATAAACTAAATCTACTATTTTGTTGTCGGTTTTAACAATTAATGAGTACATAGTTATTAAAAAAGAAAAGGAGGAAAAAAAATCTTTTTGTTGTATTTCCTTTCCTACCTTTCGGGTAGGAAGAGAATCTGCTTAAATCAGCAAGACAGTTAAAAAGTACAGTGGTTTTACCGAGTCTTTTAATTTGTTTTCAGATAAGACACTAGTCTCTCTCTCTACACTCACCTCCTCCTCCCAGCCTTCCACCCACCGACCCCTCTCTCTACTTTGTAAGTTGTAGTGTGGACTTTTCTGCTAAATTTATCCAAAAAATATCCAGATGTATGGGAAATTCCGATCAGTACTCTCAAGCCTTCTCTACCTCCGTCCTACTAAACTCTGACACTTCGACCTCCAAAGTTACGCTGGACTTACAGGCAATCCGGCAGCCGTCGGTATGCTCTTGATCATATGCTTCATACTCTCTCTCCACTTATGTTCCGTCACGCTTTCGCCTTTCACTTTGTCTATGCTTTTTTTTTTTTTTTTTTAATTTTTCTTTTAGCATTAATTAGTGTTTGATACTCAAGTATTAGATATTGTTCCCAGAAAGAAAATCCGATTAGATAGGAAATTGGGCGCCGGTGCGAGTCTCCAAGAGATGTCGTGATATACGTAAGTTCTATTCAGCTTCTCATTCATAAATAAGAGCTTCGTAAATTATTTACTAATTTAACAAAATTTTAAACGCCAATTTTAGCATGTGTGTGTCTATTTGTACGCCTACACATTGTCAGATTCATTGGCCAGTCATGCTCGTGGACTGAACAAGAGTTTGGTTGAAACCCGCCGTGAAGAAGGGGGTTTTGCTTTTTTAGGAATTTTTTTATACCTAATTATAACATTTATTCTAAAAAATGAAATAATAATGAAAAAAAAGAACTGAGAAAAAAAAAAATGAACCATTATCTTCTTCCTCCCTTCTCCACTATATTTATTAGACCCAAACCCAACAAGCCCAGCTTTGTCACTCATAGCGACTGAAGTGCCCAATGCCATCGCTGCTAGCCTCTAGCGAGCCTAGCTCTACCCTTTCCAAATCCCCAAAACTAGATCCCCTTTCCAATTCTCTATCCAACAAATTAAAAATGGCACCTTATACACTTATTAGATGACTACTAACGGAGAGAAAACAGACATATTTCTATTTTAATTGAGTCAATGCCACTGCTAGAAGTTCTTACTTCTTTATATAGTACTTTCTTAGGGGTATGCTCGGCATCCTTTCCGAGGAGCTCACCTTGGCTCTTCGACTACCCTGTTTGGATGGAAGTTGTTCTTTAAGTTCACGCAACTCCTAGCTAACCTGTGCACTTTCCCAGGATAGTATTCGAGGCCTCCTTTAACCGTCGCTCAAGATGTCGCCTCCTCGGGAAGAACGTGTGCTCGGACTGGATGGATATGGCTAGAAACCGAGTAACAACCCATTCTTAAGGCCATTACATGATTTCATTACATCCCTTAGATGAAGGCTTGTCCACCATTTGGAATTATGAGTCATGTTACCTACCACCCTGACACCATGGTACAAGGCACCTAGTCCGTGTAAGGCACTATAAATAGGAGCATTAACTCTACCCTTAAGGTAAGTGGACTCTCTCATACCTAATCCCTAGTCTTCCTCTCAATCGAACATGTACCCCACTTAAGCGTTGGAGGGCCTTTGGCTGGCACCACACCGGTGTCCCCTTGATCTCCAAGGTGTTCCCTTTTCTTGTAGGTCCCCAAGGAGGTTGAGATGAGTAGGATAGATGGTCCAACCACCGTGCGCAGCTGCACGTGGTGTCAATTGGCTACAAGGCATCAACATTTTGACACTAAAAGGAGAGCCCCACGCCCTAATAGCATTTCCATTAACATGATGACAAGAGGACAAACTTGGGATGACGTTCCCTGACAAGAGGGATTGGGAAATGACCAAAACCTTATAGCAAACCCTACGCAGCCTAGACCTAGTCAGGTGGGTAGCCCAGCGTGGGTGGACCAACTCCGGCCAACGAGGACCTAATTTGGGAGCTAACCGGTTTAATACATCTCTTGACAGAGTAAATGGCAGAATAGCAAGCGCAATAACACCTGCCCCCAATGCTCTTTCTGCCAGCTCGAGACACCGAACAGATGGTCAAGCAGCGCTGAAGGACGGGTCACATGGCAAAGGGGACTTCTAGCATGTTAGAATTCAAGCTTCGGAGAATGCCTTCCGAAGCAACTGCATAATCCATAATGATTGGTTCTAGGCTAGAGATGGCCATAATTGCTCCCTACAAAGTTTTTGGGCTTCAATCTTTGATAGGCTAGAGGATCAGGGTGTTTGCCTTGCTAAAGGCCGACTAGAAGCTTAATACAATGACCAAGCAAAAGGTGGAGTCCCATACTAGGCCAAGCGGCCCGAAGATACTAATAGTCGACAGCTATGTGAACTGCAACAACAAATCGACCAAATTAGGAACAACTAGTATAGGGTCGACGAGGGTGGCATTTCTGACCCACCCTTTTACCGATGTGATCATGAAGGATCCTATGCCGAACAAGTTTCAGGTGCCATAGATAAAAGCATATGATGAAACAAAAGACGTCGATGGGCACCTAGAATTCTAAAGGGGCCATCTGATGTTGCAGAACGCCTACAATGTAGCAATGTGCAAGATGCTCTTATGGACACTAACTAGCTCTGCTCCGTAGTGGTTCAGGCGTATGGAGCTAGGCAAAATGAAATCCTTTCATCAACTCTCTGAAGCGTTTTCAATGGCATTCGTACCATCAAGATCAAGAAGAATGAAGGTTACCCTCCTCTATGCTGTGAAGTAAGGAGAAGGAGAAGTGAGGGATTATATCAACTGCTTCACCTGAGTAGCTTTGAAGGTGAGGCACATCGAGGAAGACAGCTTTAAACATGCATTCCATGAGGGGTTGCAAGATAAAGGCCTGCTCTAGTCACTTGCTCTAGAACAACTAAGCAACTTCTCCCTTATGCTCGCTTACGCTCAAAAACATACAAATGCTTTGGGCTATATAAAGAGTCGTTAGGAAGGAGAAGGAAGCAAATAAGAAAAAAAGACCAAGAAGGACCTGTCTGATTAGGGCAGAACCAACCAAAATAAGAAGCCAAAGACCGATAAGCCAAAGGTTCCCACCAGGAAGTTTCAAAGCTATACACCTCTAGTTGCCATTATAAATGTGGCATTAAACCAAGTGAGTAACTGTAATTTGTTGGTGGACCCATTGCCTCTAAAAGGAAGCCGAGCAAAAAGGGATCAAAATAAGTACTAGAACTTTAATAAATACATTGAGTAGAATACTTAGGACTGTATTTAGTTGAAGGATCAAATCAACAAGCTTGTCTAAGATAGACATCTTAAGGAGTTCGTTGAATGGGTCTTCACCCCTAGAAACAATGTTAGGGAAAACGACCAGCGTGTTAGGGAAGGCTCGTTGAGGATACTAAACATGAATAGTACGAATGCCCCAGACCCACCACACATCGTGCATACGATCTTTGGTGGGCTAGTAACCAGGGATACTGCCAATGGTCGGCATGCCTACGCCTAGGAAGCCTGCCTAGTCGAGAGAGGAGACCTGATGAATATGTCTGAGCATATCAATAAGATATGTCAGTGGGAAGATGTTGTTATTACTTCCACCGAGGAGAAGGTAGACAGGCTCATCCACCCACATAATGATGCCTTAGTGTGCAAACTTCATATTGCAAATAATGTAGTCTGACAAGTACTAATCGACAATGACAGCTTGGCAGTATGCACTCCCTTATATGGCTTCTTGGGAGAATGTGTCTGAAGAGTAGGTAAAATCTGCTTGCTAATCACGTTTGGTGATGATCGTACTCGAATCACTTGGCTGGTCGAATTTTTTGTGGTGGACAAACCATCCCAGCATAATATCATCAACGAGAGATCAACCCTTAACGCCTTGAAAGCCATGGTCTCCACCTATCATTTAGCCATGAAGTTTCCCATCAAGAATGGAGTTGGAGTGATAAGGTCGAAGCAAAAGGACTCTAGGGATTGTTATGTTAAGGCAATGAAGGAAGCAGCAGCTCTGTAAATGAATGTCTTGGCCATTTATAAAAGGGACGAGATGGAGTTCCCTGTCGATGAGTGATCAAAGATGTCCAACCTAGACCTATGATTCCCTGAGAAGTGTGAGCGTCACCTGTGTAGGACCTCGTCCTATTTCACCTAGACCCCAAGCATCTCGACTAAATGGTCATGCTTGGGTCTCAACTAAAGCCTGAGATTCGAGCAGACCTGGAGAAATTCCTAACAGAATATCGGGATATGTTTGCCTAGTCCCATGAGGACATGTCTAGGATTAACGAGTGTTATCAGTCATCATCTGAACGTGAACCCCAAGCACAAATGCAAAAGGAGAGCCTTTAACCTAGAAAGGTAGGCTACCATAAACGAGGAGGTTCAAAAGTTACTTAAGGCCTAGAAAACCATCGAGTTATATGTGGATAACATGCTCCTAAAGTCAGTCTAAGCAACCAATCACATTGTTGATCTTCGAGACAGTTTCAACGTTCTCTGTGAGTACAAAATGATGCTCAATCTAGCAAATGTGCATTCAAAATAGAATCTAGGAAAGTTCCTCTAGTTAATGGTTAACCACCATGGCATCAAAGTCAACCCAGCCAAGGCCTCAGTAGTTGTAGACATGCACTCGCCCCGCACCTTCAAGGAAGTCCAAAAGCTCATTGGAATGATCGCTACTTTGCCAAGATTCATCTCCCAGTCCACCGACAAGTGCTAACATTTTTTTTAAGGTACTTAAGGGAAGGTTTGAGTGGAGCAGAGAGTGTGAGGAAGCAATCCAAAGCCTTAAAAGTTATCTAGTGACACCTCCGTTCCTATCAAAACCTTTACTGGGGGAAATTCGTTATTCCTATTTGCTGGTATTTAAGGAAGTGGTCAGCTCAGTCCTAGTCTGAGAAGAAGAAAAGATTTAGAAGCTTGTCTACTACACTAACAAATCCTTCCAAAGAGCTGAGGAAAGATTCCTATTGTTGGAAAAGCTAGCTTTGGCCCTTATAACCTCTGCTTGAAAGCTCTGGTCATACTTTCAAGGGCACATTATCTAAGTCCCGACCAACTACCCCTTGCGCCAAGTCCTCCAAAACCCAAAAATTTCTGGTAGGATAGCCAAGTGGTTGGTGGAGCTTGGGCCATTGGAGATCCAATTTGTGCCTCAAACGGCCATTAAAGCACAAGCCCTAGCTGACTTTATAGTTGAGTTCATGGAGGCTGACCAGGCCACCACCTCAGCCGAAAAGGTACCTGTGGAAGACCTTGACCCTGCCAATGGCAATATAAGTGGACATGAGCCTAAATGGAAACTATTCTTCAATAGATCATCTAGTGTGAATGGGCCTGGTGCTGGACTCGTCCTTAGCCTAGATGACTACAAAACTAGTTATGTACTTTGATTCAATTTCAAGACCTCTAACAACGAGGCTAAATATAAGGTGTTGATAGCAGATCTTAACATTACATGGAGATCAAAGTGGACCACATCCGCATTCATAGCGATTCTATCTCATAGTCCAGCAAGTGATTGGTAAATTCCAAGCCTGCAAAAATGCATGACAATATATCTGAGTGAAGTTAAGGCCATGCTCGAGCAATTCAAGAGCTTTTAAGTTGCATAAATTCCCAGAGCCAAGAATGCCGAAGCCGACGTACTCGCACGGCTAGCTTCAGGCCTCAAAGATAGCAACTTGATGTCAGTACCTATCAAGAGGCTAGCCTAGCTGAGCATTCAAATAACAAAATCTATGAATGAAGTAGCTAAACAAACCAAAATTTGGATAGACTTGATCATTTGATACCTGACTACAACTAAATTGCTCGGGGACCGAGAAGACGCATTGTGCATTTACAACAGCTTGACCTCGATGATCGAAGGAAAACTTTACCAACGCGGTTACATGACACCCTACCAAATATACATCGGACCATCCGAAGCCAAGTATCTTATGTAGAAAATTCACAGCCAGTTATGTGGCAACCACATGGGTGGATGTTCCTTGTCCCTTAAGGACCTCCGCCAAGGGTACTATTGGCCAACCTTGGATCAAGATTACAGAGATTATACCTGTAAGTGCTTCAAATGGCAGTAGTTTGCTTAGACGGTCAAACATCGCCCTAAATCGCTCAATTGGTCATGTGCGCTTAACCTTCGCCAAATGAGCCATTGATCCCATAGGACCTCTTCCCGTGGCCCTATCACAGTTTAAGTACTGTATTGTCGCCATCGATTATCTCACAAAATGGGTAGAGGTCAAGCCCTATACTTACATCGTTGGGGCTAAATGCACCAACTTTTTTCCGGAGGAGCATAATCTACTGATATGGTATCCCGCACACCATAGTCACCGACAATGCCATGCAGTTTGAAGCGACAAACCTCCTAAAGACGTGTGAGTGACTCAGCATCAAGAAGGTCTTTTCTTCGTTGAGATACCACCAGAGCAACGAGCAGGTTGATGCCATCAACAAGATTATTAGGGACACTTAAAAAAGTTAGAAGGCATCAAGGATGCCTGGATTGGCGAACTTCCAAAGGTCCTTTGGGCATACCGCATAACTACTTGGACTACCACATGAGAGACTTTTTTCTCCTTGGTCTATGGGGTTGAAGCAGCAATCTCGACGAAGGTCGACTTACCGAGCTATAGAATGGAACACTATGATGAGTAGAAGAATGTTGAGCTCATGATGGCCGAACTCGACGTGGTGATAGAGAAACGAGATACTACTTATATTCGAATAGCTACTTAGAACTAGGTTGTGGCCCAATACTATAACAAATGAGTCCAATCAAGGAGCTTCAAAGTTGGAGACCTAGTTTGAAAAAAGTGACCGTCCAACAGCCTAGGCTTTGATCTTTTGGGGCTAAGTAGGATGGACTATTTAGAGTGGTCAGCATCATCCAACTAGGAATGTACAAGACCACTGACATAGAAGAAAGTGTGCTTGCCTGCCCAAGGAACACCGAGCACCTTAAGAGATTCTACTGTTAGCTTAAGAACTAGACCCTTTTTAACCTAAATCTGATAGTTATTCTTTTGTAAAACCTCTTTAAAGATTCGTTGACCAAGGTAATGAATGGAAAATGTTCATCGAATGGACATCAATGAATGAATACATTTTCGAAAATTCTCTCTAAAAAAAATTGGACCGAGACAACAATGCGAGCTAGTAGCTCAAGCTCAGGCCACTTTAACTCCTAATTAGGAGGTTGATCGGCATAAAATTTAACCAAGGGGGGATTACCCGACCAAGGGGCACTGACTCACGGTTGACCTAGGAACAAAACTCCGAACCATAACTAAACTTGTAGCATTCCTAAAGGATTCAAAAGCTAGAGGGTATAGGAGTATCATGACATCATACCCCAAATTGAGTAGAATATGCTTAAAAAATATGATAAAAAAGATCATAAACATAAAGCAATTCGAACAACTCAATACTTAGGAAAATTCAAATATTGCATAAATAGTCATAGGCATCGGGCCAAATGTTGTCTTTGGCGTCCTCAATGTGTAGATTAACAACAGCCTAGGCCATGTTCTACTCCTGCCCACTGCCATTTTGTTCAGTTGAGGCTGGGGGCTCCTCGTCGTCCTTGTTCTTGTCTTCTTCCTCATTGCCATCACCTTCCTCTTCGAGGTTGCCAATGAGCAACCTGTCAAAGGCAACCACCTTAGGATGCTTCTTTAGGATGTAGTCTTGCATGTCCTTTATCTTGAGGAAATAATTGTTGGAGAACTCCTTTGTGCCTTTAAAGTGCTCCACTACCTGATATGTTACCTCGACCAGCCTATTTGAAAACTCCTCCCTAAGAAACCTCTGGTGCTCGGCCTTGGCAGACTGGACCATTTTTTGTGCCCCCTAGAGGTTGGCCCGTGCCCTCTGAACGTCTTCTCGGGCCTTATTAGCCTCGTCCTCTACCACCTTTAACTCCACCTTGACCTTAGCCAAGCTTGTCGGCACTGTATTTCAGCTTGTCCTTGGCCTGGGCAGCCTTTTGGGTTGCTTTGTTGGCCTTATCCTTCTACACCTTCACTTATTGCTCAGCCCTAAGGTCAGTAACTTTGAAGGCTGAACAAGCCTCTGAAGTCCGTTGTTAATAAGACCAAATAAAGCTCGAAGCATGAAGAAAGCTTAGAGTCAAAGATGGTTTCCACATGAACCAAGTGCTGGAAGGTCGATTTGAAGCACTCCCAATAAGGCTTGTGCCGGAAAGAGCTAAAGAACTCTTCCAAGGGGGTCAGGTCACTAACATACCTAATGATAAATGGACAAAGAGCATACCGAGTCATCCTTGATTGGTCGTTTGGTGGAACTATTCGTGGAGGTAGGCTGAAGGAACGTTCTAACTTGTTGAAGCCTTGTGGTGGGAGACCAGTGCAAGTTGCTGGGTGCTCAAGGGAGCAACGATGTCAAATAGACCGGCCCACTCAGATCTCTTTCTCTTGATCCCAGTTGTGTCCTTACCCTTGCCCTAGTTTTGGAGCTCCATTCTCTAGAGCTTCTCTTCCCTAGATAGTTGGTGCGACGACATATCTACAAAACGAGAGAAACAAAGTCAAAGGATGTTCGAGAAAAATAGAAACAAAAGTAAAAGATTGGTCTTCGGGTCAAACCTCCAATCTGAAGATTACTTGGCAGGTAGATTTGCCTTATCACATCCCTGATGTCCTTGTTGACAATAGGTAGCCCTAGACTGGGGGAACCACCATGAGAGTCCTTGAAATTAGACGATGATGGCACCTCCACTTGCTGCCCGGGTTGGAAGGAACTTAACCTTGGTATGTCAGCAACCTCTCGCTATGTTACTGTCACTTGCTCAAGTGGCCGAGCAAGTGGGACATTATCATGTCTGGGGTTAGTTAAGCTGGAACCCCTATACTAGCCATAGTTTACTAAGCTTGTCTTGCTTAGCAGAAATGCATGTTGTCGAACAAGATTAGGCTTCCTTAGTTAGTCCTTTGCAGCTTGCATGACTGTCCCTAGTGCCCATGGTCTCTTTAACTACACATGGCCCTGCTCGAACTTCGTTGGCATGATCTAGTCAGTAAGGACCCTCTCTCCCAACCAGGACAACCATCTTCCGTCGGTGTAGAACCACTCGAACTTACATAGATTGTCTGAGTCAAGGTTGCTGAAGATGAATTCCTTGAAGAATCTAGTGAAGTAATACCACTAGAATTGCGTGGGATCTCTTTCATTTTGAACATTTGATTGAAGCTTCTCACAGCATCATCCACAGCATATATGCCAATTAGCAAACGATAGCAGTTTGGGTTCAGCTGCGTAGGGCATATATTCAAGTCGTTGAAAGCTTAATGCATAAATGGCTGCATTGGTAGACGAAATCCTACTTGAAAGAACTCCACATACAACATGATACACCCTCCGAAGGTTCGTTGGGGAAGTCCTTGACCTCAAGCAAGACCAAGATTATATTGTTGAAAATCTCATCCTCTTGATAAAGGACGTCCAGGTAGGCCTAGATCATTGCTAAAGTATACTCAGTGGTATAAGTCTGTCTAGGCCGACGCACTCGATAGACCACTGCTTTGTAGACCCTTGTTTCTAAAGGCGTTAAGGCTTCCTCCTTGTCCTCAACATCATTGCCTCCCTTGGCTCATTGTCTTTCCTTGGCACTACCAGCCCTTTTAACATTAACTATGCCCGTGACTTGGGCACTCTCGATGTTGTATCGGTTCGAGGAGCTCGGCCCGCTTGCAGCGGCTGCCAAGCGAGCTCGCTCTTGTTCAATCACTTGAGATGCGCCCATAGTAGCCACTTTGATGTATGGGTCCTCCTCTGCACGGTCAGGTCGGGACATTTCCTTCTAAAAGGTCAAAAAAATCTTGTTTGGGAGCAGTCTTATGTCCCATGCTCAAGATTTGGGTCAATCGAGCTACCCATTTTTGCTCGATCGCCTTCCTAGTGTTTCGTTTCCTTTCTATAGGGCTCGAAAGGTCGGACTCAATGCTTTCGTTCGACTAGAAGGCGTAACTAATCAGTTCTAGGAATCACTCAAGTTAATCATTTTTGTGCTCAAAAATTTCCTGTTCGGGTTTGAAGTGAGCAAAGGTTCTCAGACGATGGTTAATTAGTCAACAAGTTGAGTTCTCCTTGGCAGCTAAATATGAACTTTGAGAAATTTGTAAGCAAAGTGAACAAAATGAGAGAAGGGCTCCCTTATTTATAATCAAGAGCGGACGCGGAATACGAAGAAGTGCATTAATTACACTCGTTAAGGAAGTAGCCAATAGCCAACCGACATATGTCAGCTGAGCCTATCGACTAAAGCATCACTTATGACGGATCACCTCAAAAGCCCTTTGCGATCCAGTGATCCTGAGAACGTATACTCAAGAACCACATCAGCCGACCAACCTTTGCTCGGGTAGAGTGTAACCTAGCCGAGCATTGACCAAGTGCACTAGGGGCTACTGTTGGGGGGTATACTCGACACCCTTCCTAAGGAGCTCACCTCGGCTGTCGGACCCCTACTCAACCAGAAGTCTTTCTTTAAGTTCACGCAACCCCTAGTTGAATGGTGTACTTTCTCTAGATAGTCCTTGGGGCCTCTTTTAACTGCTTCTTAAGATGTCACCTCCTTGAAAAGAATACGTGCTCGAGTCGGATGAATATGGCCTGAAACCGAGTAACAACTCGTTCCAAAGGCCACCACATGGTCTCATTAGATCCCTTAGATAAAGGGTTGTCCATCATCTAGGATTGTGACACATGTCATCTACCACCCTGACATCACGATGCAGTGCACTCGAGTCACGGGGTGAACCCACCCTATGCTTGGTTTATGAAAGGCCTTATAAATAGGAACATTTATTCTACCCTCAAGGTAAGTAGACTCTCTTATACCTAACCCTGGTCTTCCTCTCGACCAAACATGTACGTAACTTGAGCGTCGAAGAGCCCTTAGCCGCCACCACACTGGTGTCCCCTTGACCTCCAAGGCGTTCCCTTTTCTTGCAAGTCCTCCTAGGAGGCCGAGACGAGGAAGATAGATGGTCCGACCACCATGTGCAGTCACATGTGTTGTTGATCGACAACAAGGCATCAACATACTCTATTAACTTCAAGGCTATATTTTTGCATGTGAAGTTCTAAATCTTCATTTAAAAGTAAAAATTATTTAAAGATTAAATAAGTCATCTTCATTTAAAAGTAAAAATTATTTAAAGACTAAATAAGTCTTAATTGATGCTTTTTTAATTTTTAGGTTAAAAATATTAGCCACATTTTATTGAAAAATAATAATAAAAAGTCCAAGAAATTGATTTTTTGAGTGTTGCCAAATTCGTCTTTTGTGGCTCAAGAATCTTGAATCGGTCCTTCTTGCTTCGTACTATTGATTTTCGTTCAATAAAGCATATATATGTTTTTTTTTTTTCAAATTGATTTATTTTATATATTTATATGTGAGAAATTCTGCTAAAATCAACAGAGAGAAGAAATTAAAACGACCACTTCAAGCCTAGAAGTTTCACCAGATGAAAATCAATGGCGGATTATAGGAAAAAAAATAGGGTATTTACCGTCAAAGGAAATTGGTTTGAGCGGCAATGGGACCGTTGTCTATGACGGGTGTTATGAAGACAAACCTGCCGCTGTGAGACGCATTCTCCTAAGTCATGTTCAACTTGCTGACCAAGAAATCTCGAATTTTTTAGCATTTAGTCATCACCAAAATATCGTAAGATTTTATGGGGTGGAACGTAAAGATGACTTTGTTTATCTTGCCTTGGAGCGTTGTGATTGCAATTTGGATGACCTGATCAACCAATTATCTTTTGCGGATTTCTTTGATCAATATGAGCTTGTATCAAAGGACGGCTTTCATTGCAGTACGACATCTGTGAGTTTGAGTTATGATGTCGATTGCTTGGAGCCGCTGAAGAGTAAGTTGGGAGATGTTAACCTTTGGAAAGAAAATCATGGCCGTCCATCACCTTCGTTGAAGAATTTGATGAAGTTAGTTTGAAGTTCCTTTTATCATCCCTAAAGAACTTTAAATCTCACACGCGCCCGCATACATACACACATATACATAAACACATATGCACATACACATACATACATACATACATACACAGACGCACACACACACTTATACATAAACACATACACGTACATACGTATGCACATAGACATACACACACTTACATACACATACACATACATACATACATACATATTCATTCATTCTTTTGTTTGTTTATTCATTCATTTATGAGTACTCAATTGAACTTGGAGTGAATGATTATCTTAATTTTTGCAAAAGTCCCTTCCCTTTTGACTAAATTTATGACCATTAAGTTCTCACAGGGACATGGTTTTGGGGCTTATTCATTTGCATGCCGCGCGTTTAATTCACCGTGACTTAAAGCCCCAAAACGTTTTGATAATTAAGCAAGGCTCAACTTTATGTGCTAAGCTTTCTGATATGGGCATCAGCAGAAAACTTCACGATGATAAGAGTTCCTTGACCAACCATTTTTCACGTAAGTATATACGTTCCCTATCATGTACACAACTAACCAATATAATTTTGTTATTTAGGTCTTGAGTTTTCTAACCAATTCTAGATTATAACCTTATTTCTAAAGAACTAGCTAGAAAATTAAGGGTTCCCCATGATGGTGAATGTATTAAGTATTAATTAGTGGCATAAAAAAAATATATGTTTTAATACAGTTTGAGACGTAAACATACATGCCAGAACAGCCCTGTCATATATTAATCATGTCAATTTCGATTTATAATATTGGGTTAAGCATGTGGACACAATTGAACATTAACTTGGCTACTAATCACATTAAAGGCCGTGGACCTGATTTGAACATGATTATTGATTAATCATGTAATGCCTTTAGAAATATGCATTTGCCGTCTGGAAATGGGCATATGGTAGCTGATATGAACTTAATAACATATTTGATTGACCTGATCGATGTCTCATTCATGTTTTATGGAATCAACTCTAGGTTGCGGCACTACAGGCTGGAAGGCGAAAGAGTGGCTCTGTTATCAACACCAAACACAAGCAATGGATTTGTTTAGTCTAGGTTGCCTTCTCTTTTGTTGCATCACTCGTGGTAGGCATCCATTTGGAGAGCATTATGAGCGTGAAGCAAATATTATCAACGACAATGTGAAGAACCTATTTTTGATAAAGGATTTCCCTGAAGCTTTTCATCTCATTTCTCTTTTATTAAAAGCTGATCATTTGTTAAGGTGAGATTACAATTTAGTTTCCTTCAATATAAATTCTATATGATACCTTTTGGAGCTAATTGATAACTATTAATCTATTAGCAACTCCTTTAATTTAGAATTGTTTGGCATATATATTTAAATTATATAACGCTCTGATAAAGGCCTTGCCTTTGAACAAGTGGATTGGAGAACATTGGAGCAGGTTTAAAAGTTTTACTTGAGACGAAAGAAACTTTGCACCTAGCTTGAATCCACAATTCATGATGAATATTTCACTTGTTATTTCTTGGCAGGCCAAAAGCAATTGAGGTGTTGCACCATCCAGTGTTCTGGGATTCAGAGAAGAGACTTTCTTTCCTATGCGACACTAGTGATAGGGTGAGTGAGAACTCCGATCTTTTGATCAACGTGCTCGAATCTACTGCACACACAACTTTAGGTAGGAAAAGGAGATTTTTGTTAAATGTGGTTCAAACATGGAGTGAAAAGGTTGATGACAAGTTAATCGAGCACGTTGCCCCACATGTAGAAGGGGGTTACAATTTTAGTAGCGTTCGAGACTTGTTGTTACTAATTCAAAACCTGTTGAAACATTATGAACAACTCCCCAAAAATATTCAGGTGATTCTAAAACTAGTTTATGATCAGTATGATACATCTTTTATACATTAATTAAGTTCTTCAAGGTTAATATTCACTTAGTTTGGTGGTGGCTATTTCAGATACTTGTTGGACCACTACATGAAGGAGTCGATGACTATTTTACAAGTCGATTCCCTGTCCTCTTGATTGAAGTTTACAAAGTTATACGGACACACTGTAAAGAAGAACTCCACTTCAAGAAATATTTCAAGGGAAATTGACAGCTAACTGGTGTTGACAGAAGCTAGTCCCAGTGCAAGTACATATATGTCCTTCTTTCTTTCTTTTTTCTTTTTAACTCAAGACCTAAATATTGAAAGTAGTATCGAAGTTTTGTTTGGCTAAGCCTGCAATTAGAGGCCAACTTTTTAGGTATTTGTAAGTCTCATTGTGTATGTAAGCCCAGTTTAGTTTTCTTCCGCAAGTAGATCTTGTAAATCTAATGTATGTTTAATATAGGTTCATAGATAAAAGAGAATGAGTTCTGTTTGTGGGTTTGACCACTTTTGCAAAAAAATGTAATTGTTTTCCTAGTTTAGTCCGATGATGTACCAAACAGAGGATAAGATTAGACATAATGCTTTCTAACTTAATCTAAACCTTATTATCCTATTCAATCTTACATGCTAAACAGCACCTAAAAAAATGTTATTTAGGATCCATAAAGCCCCATAATGGGTCACTTAGAAGATGACCAAGTGCCCATTCAACAAAACAAAGAAACAAAGTATAAATCATATAATTACACTTTTTAAGAATACTTAATTTAAGAAATGCTTTGGCCTGTACTCCATACAGAATTATGGCCATCAAACTTCAAGCTATCTTTTGATAATGTAAATACATGAAGGCATGAACTTAATCGGCACGTTATCGTTACAGTGACTATGCAAGCGGGGATAAATTAGGTTTCTAAAACGTTTTGAAACTTACAAATAAGTATTGGCAAGCAAGAGCAAATCACAAGGTCACTAGAATCAAATGAATGCATAATAAACCAGATGTGCACAAAAAATGGCAAATAGATCAATGTCACTATAACATAATATGTTAAAGATTCTGAGTTAATCAATTTGCACAAGAGCAATCCAGCAACAAAGTATAAATTGTAATGATAGAGTTAGAGTAAGAGAGAAGCAACAAGTTACAGGGTGGTTAAGTAATATGCCTACATTCATTGTTGCTAAGTAAACTGCTACTTGACCTCTTCCACTATATTGACTGTCTTGTCTACTCAATCTTTCAATATAAAGAGTAATTTCTATATATATACTTGAATAAGATTTTGAATAAGTTGGTTTCTTTCAAGATTTTCTCCTACAATAGGTTTAACACAAGTTTCAACCTCGAAGAAAGTGCAAACACTCAATCAATGCAAGTATTAATCGGCAAGTTTAAGAATAATTTTGAAATGAATGATCAATCAATGCGAAGAATAAATGCTATGAAGGCATCAGAGAGTGTAAGTGTTTTTTTTCATAAGTTAGGATCTTCTCTAATGATCAACAAAGTGTTAAACATCATCGATCCTTTGAAAATGAATAAATGAGGTGAAAACACCATTTTATCGTTCGAATATAGCATCGGTCGATTGAACAGAGACACAATTGCATGGCAGCTTGAATTTTTGGTAGCCTACAAGATGACTGAGGTAACTAACCAGGTTATCAGACTAATGTCAACAAATTTAAGACAAATTTTGAGATCTAACTAGCGTCAAAAATTTATATTATTTCATCACTTTGGAAAACCTTTTTCTAAAAATCTTCATGCATTCATTTTTGTAAAGTATAAACATTCAAAGTGTGTGTGCGCATGCATGAACCACAATCATTGAAACTAGAATTGACAAAATTTGTATACAATCAATACAAGACCAAGTTAAAGATACATAAACCAATGAAATACTAGTCTTGCATATTTTTCTCGTCTTCAAGCTCTAATTCCATATTCAAGCACTTTTTCCACCTTTCCAACTTTCTTTCTAAAATCTAAAGTTGTTAAATGGTCGTGATACCTTTCCAGTAAAACAATAGCTCAAGATTAGTTATTGATAAACTTACAATCAATTTTTTATAATTATTAAAATTAATTTTAAGGTTTGGCAACCAAAGAAACTAGAATAAAAAACCCAAAATTAATCTTCTACTTCATATATCCTCGTTCGAGTAAGAGGGATTGGCCAAAGCACAACTACATCCAATCTGTTGCTCTTGATGTTGGGGGAATCTTAAAATACGATTAGAAATCATTCACCAATTCTAGTTATAGGGACCAACTATTAAAAACTAAAAATTAAGGAGTGATTAAAAGATCAAGGACCAATGTGCTACTATACTCAAAGTTCAAGAACTAACAACACTAATTACGCTTTATTTGATTTAGTTTCTCTTTCATTAATTTCCTTTTGTTTGCTTTTATTATTTAATAGGCCTTGGGAAGCTAGATTTTCTGAATAAGCTCCTCCAGATTCTATTATTATTACTATTATTATTATTAATCGTTTCTTTTATATTACACTTCTAATGGAAGATCATCCCTCTATTTATCAAGATATATGTTGAGTTAATTAGCTAACTAACTGAAGAGCTGTTGCTTTTCTCAATTAGATTTATCTATTTTTATGAAGCACGATTATTTCTGCTGACAATTGCTCATGCATGTAAGGAAGCATTTTGTGAAGTGTTTACCCTTGGTAACAATCGTTTATTATTGCTTTGGAATTTTTTTTTTTTTTTTGCCAACCTGGCGGGTCCTGCACAATGGTGACCTCAGCCCACCAACAAAGTGAGTAGGAATGTAAATGGGGCGGGTTTCGCCCGTCTTGCCCTGCCCTACATTAGCCCACCCTATTTACATCCCCATGTGTCCCACAATTGGTAGAAGCATAAACTAGGATTCAATATCTTTCATAATGATTTAAACTAAAGTAAAATTTTTTCCCCTCCATTAGATCCCACTACCAGTAATACCTGCAAGAACAAGAACCATCCTTGAAACAATGGAACCTATTTCTATCACGCACGATTATCTCTCTATCAACAATATCTGATATTAGCTTGAAAGCTACGTGACAAACCTCACAAACTCGGAGATTCTTCATTATCCAAATTGGCATTCCAGGTTCCGTGTTCATCAATCCAAAAACAAGTGCTAATTTCTCGCTACGACGCTACAGAAACTTCTCCTTCTCGCATTCTTCCACGTCCAAAAGAACAACTGAAGTGTTGGGCACATATCCTTTTTCCTTCATTTTCTCAAGTAGCTTTTCCCACATCCAAAATATCTCCATAGCCTAAGGATGGCTCTCATCTCGATGACAAACTCGTGAACTGTTCCATCTATTGTGATCGTGCTCCACCCCGGCGTCTTCTTCATGCCTCTCTCTCTCATTAACTCCCTAACTCTTGTGACATCTTCCCACCACTCTGCTTCGGCGTAAATGTTTGACAAAACCTCATAGCATCCATCATTGAACGGATCCAATACCGAAAGGTGTCTAACTGCTTCCTCAGCCAATGCAATGTTCTTATGAACTTTGTATCCACCTAGAAGCGCTCCCCACACAACTCTGTTTGGGTCAGTTGGCATATTCATGATGAACTCGTGAGCCTCTCAAAGCAGCCCAGCTTGGCTCAGAAGATCAACCATACAACCGTAATGCTCGATTCCAGGGACTATGCCATGATCACAAATCATGCTCATAAAAAATTTCTGACCTTGGTCCACTAACCCCATGTGGCTAGATGCATGCAAGAGGCCTATAAAGGTGACCCCATTAGGCTTCATGCCAACTTCAATCATCTTGGAGAAAAGCTTCAACACTTCCTCGGCTTCAAGCATCCGCATTTAACGTCCATGTCAATCAAAGTGTTGGAAACGCAGACATTGCATAAGAACCCACTTTGGTTCGAGTACTCATGTATCCTCCTGCCTAAAAGCAACTCTCCTAGATCAGCATAAGCTGTGAGAATTGCCACCACGGTTGCCTCATTCGGCTCAACCCCAACCTTCTCCATCTCGAGGAACAAATACACAGCCTCCTTTGGCTTCCCGCACCTAACAAAGCTTGCAACCGTCAACGACCTGACATTTTTCTTAGGCATTTTAACAAACACCTCATAGGCTTGTTCGACATTGTCCCTCTTTATCAACTGGGTCATCAAAGTATTCCATGAAACAACATCCCTCTGAGGCATTTTGTCAAACAATAACCGGGCATCTCCCATTTCCCTAGACGATGCGTACAGTTGGAGGATCGAGTTCTGCAAAAACAAATACCACGAAAACCCAAGTGTCTCCATATACCCATGAACGATTCTTCTATTCTCGCCTTGAGAACAAAAGAGAGGGTGAAGCTATCGGGGAAAATATTGAACTCTCACAAGCGATAAAAAAGAGAAATTACATCTTTGGGACAGTCGTTTTCGACGAACGTTCTGAGACACGAGTTCCAAAGAACAATCTCTGAGTTTTCCTCAACATGTCGGAAGATCTGTCCAACGTAGACGAATGTGGACAGAAGAGATAAAGCATAGACAGAGGAGACACGGGGGAGAGGGAAGAGAGAGAGAGAGGGGAGAGGAGGCCTTGAGGAGGTGGGCATGGAGTTGTTTGAGCTCAAATGCGGAGTTGAAGGCGTGGAGAAGATGAAGGAGATGATGATCTAGTGTTGAAGTGGATGAGTGGCAGTGATGACGGGCTCTATGGAGAGGAGGGAGATGAAGAGGAGAGGAAAGCATTTTGTCGGTGACTGTTAAAGTTAATAATAGCAACAATAATAATAATATTATTATTATATTATTATTATTATTATTATTATTATTTTGCTCAAAATTACGTTATTATTTTAGTTTTTAGCAATAAAATGGATTCCCTTAAAAAAAAAAAAAGATTCTTTCATTGATTAATGCACTTGCGTAACATAAGTATATGTGAACGATAAAAGCATATATGACACCATGAATTTATGCAAATTAGAACGCTAACTTGTTCTTTAAAAAAAATAAAAAGGCTAATCTGTTTAAAAAAAGAAAAAGAGGAAAATCCATTTAGTAATTATTATGAATATATGTGTGTGCAAAGAAGGCAATGTAAATTCTTTATGAAATGAATTAGAATTTTTATTCTTATTTTTTTCATTTATTGAGGTGTTACTTTTTTTGTTTAACATAATTTCTATTTATGTTTTTAGTCAGTAAAAGAAGAGAAATAAAAACTGTAGTTTTCTAATGAATGCTTAAAATAATATTTTTAAAGAGTTTTAATGAAATAAAATGGTTTTATTTTTCTTAAAAAGTTACAAAAAAATCTTATATTTAAGCTTTTTAGGTAATAATGTTACATTTAAAGTTATAATAAATTATTAAATACATGAACAATTTTCAAGGGCAATCCCAAACTACCCATTTCACCCAAAAAAAAAACCAGCCCAAAAAAACAAAACCCAATAGAAAACAAGTCGAAACACCCTCCATGTCTCCTTTTCGAAAGTTCTCTTGTTCTTCAGGGCGATTTAAAACCAATTTTTTTTTTTTTTTTTTTAAAAAGGACCCTCTATGTCTACTTTTCGTAAATTCTCTTGTTCTTTAGGGGGATTTAAAACAATTTTTTTTTTTTTTTTTAAAAAGGACCCTCTATGTCTACTTTTCGTAAATTCTCTTGTTCTTCAGGGCGATTTAAAACAATTTTTTTTTTTTTTTTTAAAGGAGAGAGAGTGTGTGGATGTTGAGTGGAAGTTATTCTCTCTCAATTTCCCACCAATTTAATGCACTTCCTCTGTTTTCAAACTCCAGTATTAAATGCAGTAGCTGGAATCTCCACCCGCGTTCCAAAAAAAAAATCACTCTATCTCTCTCTTACTTCCCATTAACAAGGCTAAAACCCTTGACCCCCCTACCCTCTCCTCCCAATGTCCTCCTCCTCTTCCTCCAATTAATGACAACATGTTGGGGAGCTCATATGGTTTTGCCG
The DNA here is from genome assembly GCA_946598075.1 of Artocarpus hirsutus. NCBI lineage: Eukaryota > Viridiplantae > Streptophyta > Magnoliopsida > Rosales > Moraceae > Artocarpus > Artocarpus hirsutus. The sequence goes on along the minus strand of CAMOHE010043494.1, from coordinate 11,692 downwards.
AGCCATTAACGGTACTAATTTATTTTCTCATGTCCATGTGCTATTCCAGCAATACGACTGTATAGTTTATAGTTAATATTCTATTGTTGTTTTCTCCTTCCATTTATCCATTGACTTTTTTTTTTTCCTTTTCTTTTTCTTTAGGCAACTTATGAAGATATCATAATAGCAGCGGAAGCCGCTCTTAAACAACTGGTAATCTCTCAATTATATATATATATATATATATATATATTATGCAACTACATCACTAATTAAAGTATTATATCCTCGTATTAATATCCCGTTGTACACTTTACTTGCTTTCACGACTTTCTCTACCTTTTTTTTTCCTCTTTTTTTTTTTTGGGTTTAGCTATTAATGATGTGATTTGATGTGCTTATTGTTCTGATCCGAAGGAAAAGTTAAATCCTCGGAGAGCTGAAATTTGGGCAAAATGTTTGAGAGAACTCCAGGAGCATGTAAGCAATGATAATTAATTATATATTTACGAAATTTGATTGATGATTTATTTTCATTTACCATATGTGATGAATTTTACTCGATTAGGATGAAGTAGAGATCAATAATTCCAGCTTCAAAGTTTCATCGGACGAAAACTGGCCGCAGATAGGGGAAAAATTATGCGTATTATCAAACAAAACAATTGCTATAGGCAGCAATGGGACCCTAATCTTTGAAGGGTGTTATGATAATAGACCAGCTGTTTTGAAACGCCTTCTCCAAAGTCACCATGAAGTGGCTCTCAAAGAAATTTGGAACCACAACGAATCTGATCATCATCAAAACATTGTAAGATACTATGGGGTGGAATGTGACAAAGATTTTGTTTACCTTGCTCTTGAGAGGTGTGATTGCAATTTGGATGACCTTATCCAAATATGTTGTGCAGATTCCTCTCAATATGAACCTGTGATAGACGACAATAACAATCATGACTATTCTACTAGAGCTGTGACCGTGTATGGAGAAGACCGCTTGGAGACATTTAAGAAAGTTTTGGGAGATGTTAGCCTTGGCAAAGGAAAAGACTATCGGCCATCACCTTTACTACTGAAATTGATGAGGTAATTGGTAGAGAAATCTAAATTTGTGACATCTATAATGATGGCTTTTATCTTATTAATTGGACAACTCATTTTGATGCCTTTAAACTTGGTTTCTATGGAGACCTCATCTTTTTGAATCCTTCTTTTTTGAATTTCATATTATTGTGTGTGTGTGATAATTGGCCTCACTCTTTGTGTATATTTCACAGGGATATGGTTTTGGGGCTTGTTCATTTGCATGAACTAGGTATAATTCACCGAGACCTAAAGCCTCAAGACGTGTTGATAATTAAGGGAAGAACAACTTCATGTGCAAAGCTTTCGGATACAGGGATAAGGGAAGGGCTTCCTGAGAATGGGTCTTCCTTGAGTCACCACTCAACTAGCAAGTACTCAATTCCTAATCATAAATCCAAACCGATACATTGTTGGGATATGCTAGTCTTTCTCAATGCTAGTAATTTTCTTCCGATCTTTTTATTTGTTTAAAAAAAGTGTGATGGTTCGGTCCACAAAATGAATAAGATTTGACTTGAAATCGCTTCACAATATTTCAATTAGAACATATGCTTGATTCATAAACATGTCAGTAACAACATCATTAGTTATTAATCAAGTAATTTGTGATGATTTGTTATATGTTTTTTAATTAATTGAATGCAACTGAACCACAGTTGACCTAGTTTCAATTTTGTTAATCATGTTTTGTCCCTTAAAATATGCATTTTCCCTTTGACACCATCTTCATTAGCACTAGTGATGTTTCATAACATTGATTTTGTAACTAACCTATAATTTTAACCGCTTGTCACTTCCTTAAACCCTACTCTCATGCATGTTTTTGTGAATCAAATTATAGGTTGCGGCACTTCAGGCTGGAAAGCACCTGAAGGGATCCATCATGGATGACAAACATGTGCAATGGATTTGTTCAGCTTAGGCTGCATCCTCTTAGTTTGCATCACTCGTGGTAGGCATCCATTTGGGCATGACCATAATCAACATGATATGAATGTTAAGAACAATAATGTGAACCTATTTTTGGTAAAGGATTTCACTGAAGCTCTGCACCTTGTTTTTCCTTTATTAAACCCTGATCCCAGTTTGAGGTGAGATTATATAGTTCCCTTTAACGACATGAATTCTAAATAATTATATAAATAAACGAAACGTTTTCTCTTTTTTAATTAGATCAACATGATTCCTTTTGAGACTAATTAATATTTATAATTAATTATGCATAAGAGAGCAGCTAATATATCATGACAGGACTTATTTTTGTCTTAGTTTGAAAAAGAAGTTTAAAAGTTTGCTAGAAATGAAATTTGAAATTTTTCAGGAACTTGAATCCTTATTTATTGAATGAAAGAGAAAAACAAGTAACACGGAAGGAATCACACATCCCAAACTAATTATAGGTTATTTGGCAACGTAATTTAAAACAATTATAATTCAAACATACTTTGCTATATTGTTTTCTGTTATAAAATTTGAATTTCAAAATAACTTTAGTTTAAACTCTTAGTTTGAAGTATGTACGCAACCAAACAGCCTATAAGTGGGCACTTTGCAGACCATCCATCCAGCACCAAGACCTACACTTTAATATTCTTAATGCTAATATAACAAAAAGAAAAGAAAAGAAAAGAAAAGAAAGAGCGCATTAATGTATATAGACAAATAAAGCACCTTGAATCCTTAATTCTTGAAGAAAATTAACCACTTCTTATATTCTTGGCAGGCCAAAAGCAGTTGAGGTGTTGCACCATCCACTATTCTGGAGTCTGGAGATGAGACTTTTATTCCTGCGTGACACTAGTGACTTCGTTGGCTAGAACTCCGATCTTTTGAAAGCGCTAGAAGGTACGGCACGCATAACTTTAGATACAAAGTGGACTAGGATGGTTCAAACATGGAACAACAAGGTGAGTGACAAAATAATCAATCACAGTCGCTAGTACTTGGGAAGAGATTATAGGTATGTCAGCATTCGAGACTTGTTACGACTGATTTGAAACTTGTTGGGCCCTTATGGACAACTTCCAAAAGATATTCAGGTGATCACTTGAAATAACCAAGTTGCTTGAATAATGTAGTATAGGATGTTTGCAAATATAGTTCGAACCAAACTTTGTTAGAAATTTAATTTTTGTAGAGAAAGCACTGCAGCAAATACAAAATTGGGTTGAACCTCAACTTTATAGTTTGAATTATGTTCCCGAACAGATAGGCAATACATAATCTCCACATCATTAACGTTTGCATGGTTGATAAATACACTTGGTTTTGGTGGTGGCTATTTCAAGAAATTGTAGGACCACTATATGAGGGATTTGATGACTACTTTACAAGTCGATTCCCCAACCTCTTGATCGAGGCATAAAAAGTTGTATGCACCTACTGTAAAGAAGAGGAGCGCTTCAGGAAATATTTCAACGGAGATGTTTGAGTGTATAGTTTACTTAGGGCAAGGGATCGAAGGATTGATATTCCAAATGTATGTTGGCCCTGTATACTATATAACTGTACTTTTGTATATTCTTCCATTCTATTGCATATAAAGTACTCTTATTGAGTCACGTTGTAATTTTGTGAGTTTGGACTAAAGTTTTTGTTGTGCCCCATTAAGAGTCTTTATAATGTCTTTTTGTTTAGAGTTCTAGAAGAGACGAGAAGAAAGGAGAGAAAGACTAGTGCTTCCATTTGAGGGAAAAAGATAACAAAGGGGAAGAGAGTCGAGGGGTAAGGGGTCTTGGATAGAGAGGTTGAGAGTTTATGGAATCTGTATTAACTTCAAGTTGCTAGTGAATTTCTTCTCTTTCTCGTGGACTAGGCAATTTTGCCAAAACATATTATTGGTGCTTGGAGTTTTACTTTTCTAATGCATACATTAGATACAGAGGTGTATTTACCTCAACAGCAGTACTCAAAATTTTTTTTACTAGTGATTTGGACGATTTTGGGTTTCCAAAGTAACAGTGCACAGAATTCGTCGTCGTTATATATTGAATGGAAATAGAATTTGCTTCTTTTTTTTTTTTTTATAATATATAAATGATGAGATCATGGGAACATGAGAGATTATGAATCCAAATAAATATGCACCCGTTAATAAACTCACCCCACACAAAGTTCTATTTTCAATTTTATTAAGGAGAGAAAAAATATAAGGTTTCATGAAAAGTAAGCTCAACCCAAGGGCATAGAAATAAAATAACAATAATCCTAAAAATAGAAACAACCCTAGAAAAAAAATAAATGAAAATAATAATAACAAATATGAAGGAAAGAATCTTTGCAAAATGAAAAAAAATCAACTCTCTTAATCAATTAATTAAGAGAGACCTTATTAAGAACCTTCTATATGTACGGTTGGGAGAGAAAAAAAAAGCATGTTGTAAGCCGGTCTTATAACACAGAATGATATTACGCAAACACATCAACTATTTTTGAAACTTTTTTTTTATAATCACGAAATCCAAATTAAATCACACATGGTACAAAATCTAAACTTTTATATATTGGAAGATTGCACAACATATTTACAACATTCACACCAACATATGTAATACTTAATTAAATAGAAATATGTTAAAATGATGGCAAATTAGAAACAAAAGATTAATAAGGTATATATAAAAAATAATTTTAATAGGAATAAATTAGAGGAAAAAATTAGTTAATGATAAGACACTACTACAAATGAGCCCTATTGCGAATATTTTATTTTTTGCAACGACAAAACGTCACAAATGAGTATGGTTTTTGCAACAACATGTTATCACATATAACGCTTAATCGCGTCGACATGTCATCACAAAAAAGGGATCACATAACTATTCCCATTTGCGATGACGTGTCATAACAAATAGTAGTTTGGCGCCAAATATTCTTGGTGATAGAGGGCTCGCGTCAAATATGCTAGGTATTTACGGCACGACGTCATCGCAAATACCATTGTGTGTAGGTGGCGATGACACTCTGTACATGTGGTGAAAATTGTAAAAATTTTTTCAACGATAATGTCGTTGCAAATACCAATGGATTACAGCTGTCATTCATAGTTCTAGAGAGGCTCTTTTGTGACAATAAGGTACTTTATTTACGACTAAATTTCGTTGCAAATATGAATGGAATATATAGCTATCTCATACTGCCAGCCACAATAACGGTGGGATTATTTGCGATGACATGGTTTCTTATTTGCAACTACATGTCGTAGTAAAAAGTGAAAATTTAATTTTTCAAGAAAATTTTGGCAGAGAAAAGGGTGCTTTAATGAAAAGTTTTTGCAATGAAAACGACAACCTTTTTTTGCTGTCATTGCAAACGATTGTTTCGTCAAATTTTTTTTCCAAAATAAGTGGGACGACGTTGTTTTGATGACCTTTTGTTACGACTTTTATAATTGCGTATAAACGAATATGAGAGCTCCCTTTCTCCCAATTTTTAAAAACTATTAGCAAGAGTATAAACTATCAAAAATTTAGAGGAGGTATATGCCCTCTTTGGACCTAAGCTCCCTCCGCCGTTGAACATGGGATATTAATGATTACGTAGCACTCTTGCCCACTTGGGATAAACAAAAATAGCTATTGGCATGTTCAAAGAATAAATTATTTACCAGACTCCTAAGTATGCCTTAAGCAAAAATGATGATATCCTTTTATAGATAAAAAAAAAGGTATCAATATGGTTAATGTTGATGCCCTGCTTGCATCGCTGGTAATCAATGCCACATGCAGTTGCGAATGGTAGTCAAATTGCTTTCTCTGCTCCACTCGGCTTCCCAAGGTAAACTTACAATAAGAAGAGGAATGCTTTGAAGGTCAAGGGACACTAGTGTGGTGTTAGTTAAAGGCTCTCCGACGCTCAAATCAGGTATCCATTTGGCCGAGATTGGGAATAAAGTTAGGTGGAAAGGTACACGCTACCCTTTAGGTGGAGTAAATGCTTTCAATTTGCAGGCCACCACCTAGGCCGAGTGTTAGGCGGGTTTGACTTGTGATCTGAGTGTCCTATTATGTGGTGTTAGATGGTAGGTGACATGTGTCACGATCCCGAAGGAAGGCAACTTCTCTACCCGAAGACTGAGATGAGGCCATGTGTCGACCTTTAGAGATGAAATGTTGCCTAGGTGTAGGACATATCTGTCCGTCCCAAGCACAAATTCTTACCGAGGAGGCGATGTCTTGAATCACGACTAGCAAAAGCCCTAGGGAGCACCTCGAGAGGAAATACCAATCAAAGGAGAGTTGTGGATGTATCAGAAATGACTGCGTCGGAGCAAGGTGCCCGGACAGTTGAGGAGTGGTCTCCTAAAAAAGGGTGTTGAGCACACCCCACAGTTAAAAAGTAACAAAAATCGACTAATATGTAGTGACTAAAACAGTTGGAGTATAAAGCAAATGCGGAAATTAGTACCCTCGGCTGGAGTGAGTCGAAGGAATCTTTAAAGCCCGACATGTCTTGCATTACAACGCTATATATATATATATATATATATATATATATATATATAAATAAAGAGAGAGAGAGACATGTTAATGTGATAACGATCAGAACATGGCATCTTGCTATATTTCGTACCAAAAGAAACGTCCTTTATTCACCTTAATTTCTCAAGTAAGTAATTAAACCAAACGATCTTTAACAAGGCATGCTAACTAGATAGTTAACATGGAAGTATTTTAAACAATTACGAAACTACTCAAGAATTCAATAACTGATCAAAACAAGCAATCTTTAACGGTCTCTGGCCAGAAAGCTTGCACGATGACAGAGAGAGAAGAGGAGGAGGAAGTGAAATGGGTGGTGGACACTTGCACATATATACAAAGAGAAAAATTAGGAAAGGAAAGAAAGAGGCGCACGGCAAGTGATAAATGGTTAGAAGACCTATGTAAAAGAAAAATAATAGAGTGGCTAAGCCAACCTTTTATTTCAATAGAGCAATAGAGCGGTGTATATTGATTTTTGTTTTGAAATAAATAACATAAAATTATAATTTCTAAAAAAAACATAAAATTATAGCATAAGTTATACTATAAAATAAACCCTATTAGTAAGGAATTGTAACTTAGATTTTTATGAAAAAGAATGTTTGTTTTGCATAGTTTTTATTTTGACATGATTTTAGTAAGACCTTAATATCTGTAAACATGCATTAATGATAAGATTTTCTCTTATAATTTTTTTATTTTAAAATCCTACATTGTGATAACACAAAAAAAAAAAAAATCATATTTATATTTTAGATTGAAACACATCTATACCTTCATATTTTAAAGTTGTGCTCCACTCTAACTTTTCCTTATAATGAACAATTTAACCACAAAAATTATTTAAAAAAAAAGTTAGAAAGAATCCTAAGATTTTTACATAAATTGAAAAGGACATGTGAACGTGTATAAATGTCATATAAACTTGTATCACAAAACATAATATAATAACTTCTGACGCGGTCCTTTCTTCGAAGTTGTCGGGCTTCTGTCCACTTTTTTGACCAACTAAGAAACACCCTCGAAATCTTCTCCATTAAGTAAAAATAAACAAATGAGAAAGCTCTCCCTCCAGATTGATAGTTTTTTCTTTTCTTTTTTATTTTTATTTTATTTTATTTCATTTTAAATCTTACATCAAAGATTAACTATTGTGAGACAATTTACCCTAATAACTTAAAAATTAAAATGACAATAAACTCCTCTTAACATCCATTGAGTTTCAATTTAATACTAATAATTGAGACGTCTCTTTGATAATGGTTTTGATTACTTATAGAGTGTAAGGAGTAAAAAAAACTCGAGCCTTATATTATTAAAATATAAAAATCAACAATAATTTTTAAGAATACTAAAACATATTACTTAATAAGTTGATTTTTTAAAATGACGATCAAGTCTCTGACAAGGCCAAATTCTATCATATAGGCCTCTATAAATTTGGGCATAATTTTTTATTTTTCTAAGTTGACAATCCGTATAATGTGAGGGTCAAATATGAAGTTAAACTTTTTAAATTTACGAAGGGGACGCGCTTTTCTTCTTCTTTTTTCAGTTTTTTTTTAATAATTGAGTAATTTATTCGTTGCCAATGAAAATCAGGATCCATTCTTTTATTTGGCCAAAAAAAAAAAAAAAAAAGAGAGAGAGAAACGAGAAGAAAGAAAAAACCCCTCCCCTCTCTCCTGCGTAGTCTCTCTCTTCATAGGCAACGCTAAATTTATCTGAAAAATATCTGGATCTATGGCAAATTCCAATCAGTACTCTCAACCCTCCTCTACCGACGTCCTACTAAACTCTGACACTTCGATTTCCGAAGTTACGCTGGAGTTACCGGCACTCCGGCCGCCGTCGGTACGCTCTTGATCATATGCTTCATACTCTCTCTCCACTTATGTTCCTTTACGCTTTCACCTTTCACTTTGTCTATTTTTTTTTTAATTTCTCTTTTAGGATTAATTAGTGTTTGATATTCGGCATGTATAAAATATTGTTCCCAGAAAGAAAATCCGATTAGAGAGGAAATTGAGCGCCGGTGCGAATCTCCAAGAGATGTCGTGATATACGTAAGTTCTCTTCAGCTTCTCATTCATAAATAATAACTTTTGTAGAATTATTTACTAATTTAACAAAATTTAAATGCCAATGTTAGCATTTGTGTGTCTATATATACACACCTACATATTGTCAGATTCATTGTGGACTGAACAAGAGTTTGGTTGAAGCCCGCCGTTTAGAAGGGGTTTTGTTTTTTGGAGGAATTTTTTTTATACCTAATTATAACATTTATTCTAACAAAATAAAATAATAATAAAAAATTAACCATCATCTTCATCCTCCCTTCTCTACCATATCCACCAGACCAGACCTAAACCCAGCGAGCCCAGCTCTGTCACTCCTAGCTACGGAAGAGCCCAACGCCGTCGCTGCTAGCCTCTAGCGAGCCCGGCTCTACCCTTTCCAAATCCCAAACCTAGATCCCCTGTCCAATTCTCTATCCAACAAATAAAATAAAAATGACACCTTATAAAACAGACATATATCTGTTTTAATTTAGTGTCACTGCTACAAGTTCTTACTTCTTTATATGGTACACTATTAACTTCAAGGCTATATTTTTGAATATGAAGTTCTGAATCTTCATTTAAAAGTAAAAATTATTTAAAGACTAAATGAGTCTTAATAAATATTTTTTTTTATTTTTTTTGGGTTAAAAATATTATAATATTTTATTGAAAAATAATTAAAAAAAGTTCAAAAAATTGATTTTTTGAGCGTTGCCAAATTTGTCTTTTGTGGCTCAAGAATCTTGAATTGGTCCTTCTTGCTTCGTGCTATTGATTTTCGTTCAATAAAGTATATGTATGTTTTTTTTTTTTTTTTCAAATTGATTTATTTTATCTATTTATATGTGAGAAATTCTGTTAAAATCAGCAGAGAGAAGAAATTAAAACGGCCACTTCAAGCCTAGAAGTTTCACCAGACGAAAATCCACGGCGGATTATAGGTAAAAAAATAGCGTATTTACCATCAAAGGAAATTGGTTTGAGCGGCAATGGGACCGTTGTCTATGACGGGTGTTATGAAGACAAACCTGCCGCTGTGAAACGCATTCTCCTAAGTCATGTTAAACTTGCTGACCAAGAAATCTCGAATTTTTTAGCATTTAGTCCTCACCGAAATGTCGTAAGATTTTATGGGGTGGAACGTAAAGATGACTTTGTTTATCTTGCCCTGGAGCGTTGTGATTGCAATTTGGATGACCTGATCAACCAATTATCTGTTGCGGATTCCTTTGATCAATATGAGCTTGTATCAAACGACGGCTTTGATTGCAGTACGACATCCGTGAGTCTGAGTTATGATGTCGATTGCTTGGAGCCGCTGAAGAGTAAGTTGGGAGATGTTAACTTGTGGAATGAAAATCATGGCCGTCCATCACCTTCGTTGAAGAATTTGATGAAGTTAGTTAGAAGTTCCTTTTATCATCCCTAAAGTACTTTTAACTCTCTCACACACACGCACACGCACAAACACACACATACACACGTACATAAATGAATGAATGAATAAACGAACAAAAGAACGATATGTACATATTCATTCGTTATTTTGTTCGTTTATTCATTCATTTATGATTATTCAATTGAACTTTGAGTGGATGGTTATCTTAATTTTTGCAGAAGTCCCTTCCCTTTTGATTAAATTTATGATGATTAAGATCTCACAGGGACATGGTTTTGGGGCTTATTCATTTGCACGCATCACGTTTAATTCACCGCAACTTAAAGCCCCAAAACGTTTTGATAATTAAGCAAGGCTCAACTTTATGTGCTAAGCTTTCTGATATGGGCGTCAGCAGAAAACTTCAAGATGATAAGAACTCCTTGACCAACCGTTTTTCACGTAAGTATATAGATAATTGCTACGCATGTACACAACTAGCCAATATAATTTTGTAATTTAGGTCTTGACTTTTCTAACCAATTCTAGGTTTATAACCTTATGTCTAAAGAACTAGCTAGAAAATTAAGGGTTCCCATGATGGTGAATGTATTAAGTATTAATCACTTGCATAAAAAAAATATATTTTAATACAGTTTGAGACGTAAACATACATGCCAGAACAGGCCTGCCACACATTAATTATGTCTATTTCGATTTATAATATTGGGTTAAGCATGTGGACACAATTAAACATTAACTTGGCTACTAATCACATTAAAGACGTTGTTCCTGATTTGAACATGATTATTGATTAATCATGTAATGTCTTTAGAAATATGCATTTGCCATTTGGAAACGGGCAAGTGGTAGCTGATATGCACTTAATAACATATTTAATTTACCTGATCGATGGCTCATGCATGTTTTATGGAATCAACTATAGGTTGTGGCACCACTGGCTGGAAGGCGAAAGAGTGGCTCCGTTATCGACACCAAACACAAGCAATGGATTTGTTTAGTCTAGGTTGCCTCCTCTTTTTTTGCATCACTCGTGGTTGGCATCCGTTTGGAGAGGATTATGAACGTGAAACAAATATTATCAACGACAATGTGAAGAACCTGTTTTTGATAAAGGATTTCCCTGAAGCTTTTCATCTTATTTCACTTTTATTAAAAGCTGATCATTTGTTAAGGTGAGATTACAATTTAGTTTCCTTCAATATGGATTCTATATGATACCTTTTGAAGCTAATTGATAATTCTTTATCTATTAGCAACTTCTTTAATTTAGAATTGTTCGGCACATGTATTTAAATTATATAATGCTTTGATAAAGGCCTTGCCGTTGAACAAGTGGATTGGAGAACATTAGAGCAGGTTCAAGAGTTTTACTTGAGACGAAAGAAACTTAGCACCTAGCTTGAATCCTCAATTCATGATGAATATTTCACTTGTTATTTCTTGGCAGGCCAAAAGCAATTGAGGTGTTGCACCACCCACTGTTCTGGGATTCAGAGAAGAGACTTTCTTTCCTGTGCGACACTAGTGATAGGGTAAGTAATAACTCCAATCGTTTGATCAACGTGCTCGAATCTATTGCATACACAACTTTAGGTACGAAAAGGAGATTTTTGTTAAATGTGGTTCAAACATGGAGCGAAAAGGTTGATGACAAGATAATCAAGCGCATTGCC
>CAMOHE010043493.1:0-14305 GCA_946598075.1 Artocarpus hirsutus | reverse complement strand
AAGATCATTCTAGATGACCTGAAGATCAAATGGGAAGGACCTATGAAGCTCTACTGTGACAACAAATTAGCAATTAACATAGCTCACAGTCCTGTTCAGCATGATAGAACAAAACACATTGAGATAGACAGACATTTTATCAAGGAGAAATTGGTAAGTGGTCTGATCTGCACACCTTACATATCTTCTAGAAATCAACTAGCAGATGTCTTGACTAAGGGACTCAATTGTACTACTTTTCACGAAATCATTTCCAAGCTGGGAATGGAAGACACCTATTCTCCAGCCTGAGGGGGAATGTGGGAAAAAATACAGCTCTAATTGTAAATTAGCATTGTAATTAGTATCCCAGATTGCTAGGATTAGTGCATAGAATCAGCATTCAGAATTTCTTTGATATCCCTGGAATTATGGGATTAATAGGCCTAGACTTTTTTTTTTCCTTTTTAGCCTGATTATGTAACCCTATATAATCAGCTAACACTTTGTATTTTTTCATATATCCTGATCAATGAAAGAGGTGATAATTTCTACCATATTCTGCAATAGTTCCCATGATTACATTTCAGGTGTTAAACTCGGTGATGCTTCAAAGAAGCTTGGAAAAAAGTTTGCTACGGGAGCCTCAGTTGTTAAGGTTTTTTTTTTATTTTGGTACTTGTGTTCAGTCTAATCTGCTTTTCATTTTTACAATGTCTTACAATGTTATTCCGAATGATTGGTTTCAGGGTCCAACTGAAAAGGAACAAATTGATGTTCAAGGGGACATATCATATGATATTGTGGAGTTCATAACAGATACCTGGCCAGATGTAAGATACTCGTTCTATTATTTGCTCTTTAAAATATGGTGTTGGATATACAATTATACTTGCGCTATTTCTCCTTTTTTCCTACTCGTTGTTTCTTATTAGGACAAAGATATGCCATTTTAGTCACCACACTTGGAAACTTCGTATACATGTTTAAAACTTCAGCCTAAAGTCGAGTTTCTGTGCCTTAGAATCTGAGCAGGGGAGGCAGATATTGTAACTTAGTGGACCAAACATGTTTGATCTCACTTGTCTTATCAACTGCATTCTTGCTTTTAAACATATACTTCAATAAAAGTAGAACTCAGAAACGCATGAAAGTGGCGAAAACATATGATTTGGAGGCAGAGTTATGATTCCTTGGGTACTAGGAAAGGATATTCACATGGTTAGTTGTCACATAAAACTCTCAATTTACAGTTGAGGAGTTTCTTAAACTTGTCTGTTAGATTGTTTTGGTAGAGGATTTGTCCAGTTAATTTTATTATTGTCTAAGTTTGCCATCATTTTACATTTATGCTGTTACACCTCATCACACCTTTTCTCTCCCTTAGGTCTACTTTTTCATAGTTAAAAATTTGATGAACTTGGTTTACAATAGCTAAGCGCTTCTCTTCTCGGTTTTAAACAGGTTCCGGAAACTGCAATTTTCTTTATAGAAGATGGGAAAAAAGTCCCCGCTGCTTAACTTTGTAGTCGTGCAAAGATAAACAGAGTGAAATTTATCATAATCCTCCTTCTGTTGACATGACCCTTTACCGGATTCACTGTTCTCTCAAAGTATAGAGCCGTGGAGTCGTTGGTAAACCAGGAAGGCCAAGGAGACTTTTTTTGTTCCTATTTACAATATTTTAGTCTTCTTTTTTTTTTATTTTCTTTCTTTTCTTTCTTGGCAAGGAATGGTATTGTGGTTTGGCAGTTGGTCGATGCTTTAAATGAATGGATGTTTTATTGTAATCTGTGCAGGGGAAATCTCTCTGTTTTTTTTTTAAATTTATTTTGGGTGTTTTCGGTTTATGTCCAACTAAAGTAACATAAAGCAAGAAGATTTCCCCATTTCATAATATCGTTTTCCATTGGATTTTTTTTTTTTTTTTGGAGAGTTGACAAAGAGAAATTAGTTAAATATGCAGATTTCGGTGGGTGATAAAAATGATGTCATTCAAGGCGTGCTGGCTTTCGTGGGATTGCAGGTTTTTTGGCACTTGAATTGGTAGATAAAACAACATAACATAATGGAAGCGCGCACATGAGCAATTTGCAAAAAAAATTGACGCCCAAACTAGGATTTTGTCGGTCGAGGAAATCCGTCATTCAAGGCGACCTGGCTTGTCGTGGGATTGCTGTTTTTTTTGCTCTTGAATTGGTAGATAAAACAACATAACATAATGGAAGCGCGCACATGAGCAATTTGCAAAGAAAATTGACGCCCAAACTAGGATTTTGTCGGTCGAGAAAATCCGTCATTGGGAATTTGGGAAATACCCCTAACCCAAACTACAGGTTTTTTGTGAATTCAGAAAACACAGCTAGAAAACGTTTCCCTTGTTGTCAACTCCTAGGGAATTAAATAAAGAAAGCAAATGGCTAGTGTTTCCAACATGGAAGTGTTTTCAAAGAATACGAGATCAAGATCGGTGGGAATCATTTTGATATTCTTGAACAAGTTAGTAGAGGACGAGAACTAAAAGTGGCTTTTTATTTGGAATTAAAATTAAAAGAGATAAATAGGTTAAAAGGGTTTTAAATTTTTTAATAGGCAATAAAAATATTATAATTAAGTTTACAATGTCTTAATGAGAACTTTAGTGTAAGGTTTAATGCCTACTCTAGAATAGCTTTTGTTTATTTCTGAGAAACAGTATTTTATGGTTTTGATTGGAAGCTAATTTAAATAGGCAAAACTCTTTTGATATATCATTCAAACATTTCTACAAATGATATAAAAATTTCATAATTTAAGAGCACCGTCTTTAAAAAGCTCTGCTAAAAGATTGTTAATAAAGCATATAAGACCTGTTTGGCAGGTAGGAGAAAAGAATCAGAAGCTGTGGCTTTTCAATAGGAGTTTGGAACCATCCTTTTAAAAGAGGCTAAATGGATTAAAATAATTTTAAAAGTTTTTGATAAGTAAAAAAATTGTTATATTGAAATTTATAATATATTTTAAATATTCTGGTACAAGTTCTTAAGTCTAGTTTAGAGGTGTTTTTTTTTAAGAGTCATATTTTATGGTTCTGACTATAAGCATTTTAGGTAATTTAAACACTTTTAGAAGCAGTTTTTAGACTCAAAAAGTAAAAAATAGTTTCTAAGAATCCCCCAAACAGGTCGAGCAAAACAACATTCCTGTGGGTATACAAATATGGTAGAGTATTCACCACTCGATCGTTGCATAATATTGGCGGTGGCTTAAGTTGAGATGTTTATAACACCACTCGATCGTTCCATAATATTGGCGGTGGCTTAAGTTGAGATGTTTTGTTATAAAAATTGATTTGACTATTACCTGCAACCGAAAGGAAACGAGTTAAGAGTATGCATAAAGTTCTCTTCCTTTGTCTAAACAGCAAACAAGTGAAACAACCCTAAAGTTGTGTCAGGGATCCTAAATTTTATCCCTTTTTTTTTTTTTTTTTTTATATCGACTCATTTTATTGATAGAAGTTACCTTTTAGGGAATGTTAATTAACATGATAATTCCAATTCACTTATACATGGCTAATTTCATGTTAATTTCACTTAATCCAAGGAACAATGCAAATGTGACTTAAATTTTTTGTCCAATTTTTAGTGTCCTAAGTTATGTCTAAACAATTATATTAAAAGCTAAATAATGAATTAAGTAAAGAATTGTGCGTTCAAATTCTAGCAAACATATGAGAATCTTCTCTATAAGATCACTCTCTTTGGTCTAGGGTCGGCAATTTCAAATATGGTACGATGACACGATATGAAAACAACACAAGATAAATAGGTTTGGACCGCATATTTATTAATTAAGCCGTAAATGGATTAGCACAAGTAACACAAAAATAAACAGGTTGGATTCGTGCTAGTATGTGTAATACGCTTTAAACGTTTATTAAACGAGCCGTAAAGGTGCTGATACGATACGAATTCGCCCGTTTATGACATCCACTTTGGTCTAAGCTCTAAGGCTTTTTTTTTTCATCTATTTAATTTGTTTTCATGTTGAATAAATATACAACCACTTAAATCCCTAATCTATAGTGATGACGAGTTTGGTTCATACAAATCTCCATTTGTCGTGGTTTTTCTATTTAGGTTTCTTGTTCTTTATGTTTTTCGTTGATCTTGTTGTCGCTTTAGTTTAGTTTAGTTTAGTTTAATAAATGGCGTTGCAGAATAAACAACAAGAAACCTCGAGAAATATGAGAAGTTTGATTATATAACGGCACAAAAAAGTAACACCATTTTAGAAAGAAAAAAAAATACAAAAATGAGCAAATAAAAGAGAGTTGAAATTTTTTAACCGTAAAAATCACAAGGAATATGAATTAAGTTTGATTATAAAAGGTATTGGCTGGTACTGTTAAGGCTATAATTAGTTAATGGTCATTTTCCAAACTGATATGGGCGGCTGAAATCCCGAAAGACATTGACAAAGGAATTGACTAGCATTTTATGGGGCGGATTACGTGAATTTATTATATGGAAAGCCAACAAAGCATCTAGTGATTAAGGAATCAAGAGAATTAATGCAAGGAAAGACTTAGTGGCAACGTCAAACAAAAAAAGGTTGACTTCTTGGAACACGAGTAAAAAATATTTTAGTTGACCCTTGGTCTAATATTTCTATGTTTCTAATATATATACTGATTATTTAGTTGATACGCTTCGTCGCCATTGGGCTGCCTTTATTTAAAAACTATGCCTTCAGTTTTGATCTCAATTCAATTTTGACCACATCAAATATACATTGTCATATTAAATTTAATACACAAATATATATATACCTTATCTCAATTAATAGTTGATTTTGATATCTTAAATAACCAATTTATCCTTAAGTAAAAGAAAAATTAAAACTTTTAAAAAATAAAAAAAACACATTAAATACAAATTTTAGATTATTTTATATATTTTTGAAGTCCAAACCGTTAGTATAAAGTTATTCTAAATTTTTAAAGTTTTTTTATTTTTCAATTTGAAGGTATTTTAAATAATGTCTGATGTTAAAATTGAAGATTGATTGGGACAAAATATAATTTGTCTATTAAATTTGATTTGAGGATATACATTCAATGAGATCAAAAGGCGAATATATAATATTTGAATAAACCTAAAATACAGAGTATAAATATGGTAAATAATCTTTTTTAAATCTTACGTAAAGACAAATTTAACATTCAAATTTTGTATATCAAATAGTGTCTAATTAATCATATTATGATACATCACTTAATTAAAGGCATGTAAAAGTTAATTAAACGTTATTTTAAAATTTTTAAATGATGTATCATGAGAAGATTGGTTAGACATGAACTCAAATCTCATGTATAATATTTGAATAAACTAATGGTATTATGGCACATCTTTTAAAAGTTTGAAATAATATCTAATTGACTTTTGTTTTTTTTTTTTATTAAATGACATGTCATAATACGATCGCTTGATACCATTTGGGGCATTAAAAATTAGACATAGGATTTGAATCTATTAGACATCATTCAAGATATCAAAATTAGATAGAGAATTTAAATCCATAGGGATATATTTTGAGGGTTAATCGTATAACCATATCTACTAGTTTTCATTATTTTTTAATTTGTCCCTCTGCCTTTAGAAACTCAAAAGGTGTCATTTGAATTTAAAAAACTTGTTTCAATTTTATACCTTGTAGACTTTTGACTTAAAAAACATAGAAATAAGATAAAAATATCATTGACTAAACCTAATTTGTTTATGAAATATATGTTTTTTGTGAGAAAAATTTAAAAGAATATATTTTAAAATTTAAAAAGTTGTAAAATTTAAGATCTTTTTTTTTTTTTGAAATTTGATGCTTTGTTTTAAAATTTTTTCTATGTTTTTAATATATTAAAAATTTACCACAACTATTTAAGGGTAGTCATGTTATTTTGCGTTTTTTTTTCCTATTTATGGGATGAAATTGAAATAAATTTTTAAAACTTTAAAGATATCTTTGTAGTTTTTAAGATAAAACTAAGAGGTATAATTATGCAATTGACCCTATATTTTAAATATGACTGTGTAAATTCAAAAAAATAAAAATAAAAATAACAATGTCCGAGTGAAATCCATGCATACATCATCGAATCACTGACATGATCGACTATCTTGTCAACATGATCTTCAGCAAATATTTTCAGATCATAAAATAGAAGAAGAAATGAAAGAAAATCTTCATTTTAGCTGTTTTTCTTTGCAGTGACTAAGATGTTTCATGCTTTTACTCTCATGTTGCAAATCCGTAAGGATCTGTGCTAGTGCTAAACGTAATCTAGTGACTCGATTTCGATCTTTGACTCAAAAACAATATTTGTTTATAACCCTCATAAAGTCAACGTTTTTCTTTTATTTCCTTTATTTTTATTTTTTATTCTTTGTTTTTTTTTTCATCTTGGTCTTTTTTGTTGAGTGAAATAAGTCATTAATTCCACAGGATTGCGTATCTTCGAGGAGGCATGCACAATGCACATCATACCTATTTCAAATTAATGCCTTGTACGTACTCATTGCGTGAATTTAAAAAAGTGTACACGTTTTTTTTTTTTTTTTTAAGAGTATATACACATACACGGTCCTAAATAAATCAGATTTATGTTGATATATGAAAAGAAAGAAATCGAAATTGCCAAATTAATTTCTTCTCTCCTACATATCAAACGTGTATAAATACAGGTTTATTGCCTCAATACAAAACAACACTAATAACGATATTCTCCTCTCTCTCTGTCTCTCTCTCTCCACACCAATATATACCCCTTCTTGTGACTCTTTTTTCTCCGGAAAAATTAATGTCACATCACTTCTCAATTCCAAATCCCTTAAACATGCCTAATTTCATCCTTGTCGTAGTTACTCTTCTTCTATATTTTACCACAACCACCCAATCAGCAAATTTGATCTGGGACAAGTTCAAAAACGACACCGAATCGATCAAACTGGCCTCAACTGACTACGGCCACATATTCAACGAAACCCCATTTGCAGTTTTCCAACCCACATCCCCAAACGACATCAAAACCTTAATACAAATCGCAAACGACAACAATTTTGGTAACCCTATTCCTCTTGGCAGCATAGCTCCAAGAGGGCAAGGCCATTCTGTGCGTGGACAGGCCATGGCTAGGGGGGGTGTTGTGGTAAATATGACATCTTTGGTGGCCAGTCATGGAAATAATATTGGGATTAAGGTTGTCTCGGAAAATCCTACGTTTGGTCCCTATGTTGATGTCGGAGGAGAGCAGATTTGGATTGATGTTTTGCGTGAAACCCTAAAGCATGGTTTGTCGCCAGTGTCTTGGACTGATTACTTGTATCTAAGTGTTGGTGGCACGCTTTCGAATGCTGGGATTAGTGGGCAAACTTTCAGGTTTGGTCCTCAGATCAGCAATGTCTATGAAATGGATGTTATCACAGGTTTGACTTCCATATAGTAATACCTCACTATTTCTTTTTTTGTGATACAATTTATTGATTCGTTGAATGATTGAGACCTGTGAATTGTTGATTTTATATATATGTTGCGTTTTCTAGGTGTTCCCTTTTTTTTTTTTACTTTAAATTTTTATTTTGGGGGTAGAAACGAATTTTTGTAAACATACAAGTAACATCAGAAAACAACTTTTGTCGAAGACAAATTTAGAAACTCTCCTCTTCGAGTCCACATCTGTGTCCCTATTTTTTTTTTTTTTGTTTTATTATCCGTTACCTACTATTTATTTGGTACATCATTTAAACTTAACAAGTTAAACAGATAGGATCTAAATGTTAAAAATAAGTAAGCAACTCATTTATAGAGTATTTGGAAGAGTAGTTTAAACCAATGAATTGTGAACTATATAATGTTCTCATATACTATAGTAAAAATCAATAATGTAAAGCTTATAGATTGTACAGTTTTCAAACCCAAGCTAATAATTTAAATTACTCTTCTAAACATCCTATAAATTGTCAAAATTTAATTAAAAGGACAACTAAGAGTACCAAAAAAGAACAACAAATCTTGAGTCCTACTTAAATGCAAGAAAAACTTCTTAACACGAAGTCCCATTTGCCAAAAATTGTGAAGTAGCACTTCCTTTTGTATGAATTTTAACCAAAATTCATGCACCAAGTTGGTGGAAGTCATTATTAGAAACCTTATTTTGTGAAATTTCTTTCCTCTATCTTAGCCCCATATTTTTAAATAGTGCGACATGCTTTTTTTTTTCTTTTTTCTTTTTTTTGCCTTTGGGTCTATAGTTGTCGTAGGGGGAGAGAATTTCCATATATGAAATGATGGTTCACGACTTGCCCTTGTCCTTCACTTCTGGTGGCCTCCAAAGATGGAAATTACTTTTTTTTTTGGTAGGGAAAGATTGAAATTACTTCAATAATTTGCTTATGCTAAACAACCTTAAAACGAAAACGGTGATTGATCAGTTTCAGTTTCCCCACTGTCAGGGCTATTTGGATTAGATTCATCTAGTAGGCTGGTGAGGCTATGTAAAATAGGGTGGTGTAAGCCTAAGATATAATGAATCAACCCTGTCCAAGAACCATGTGCGGCATCTACTTGCATGGCCTAAATTCATAAAAGATCACATCTGTCAGTCGTATATGGACAAACCTTTTGGCTTCTGTTTTTGAAAGAGTGTGTCTTAGTTGTCATTGAGGCATTAATATATGGAGAGTTCTTCGGTAGAAACTCCTATCAATAGTATATATTTTAAAATTGTTTGATATGATCAAAATTATATATATTTTTTTGTAAATTTGACAGTTGAATATTGGTAAATATCTGTCTTAATATATAAGTATTTGTGACTTTAAAGAGATTTTCATCTATATTTTAAAAAATCATATCATAGGGTGTGTTTAACAAAGCTTTTTAAAACATGTTTTTGACTTTTACTGTCCAAAAACTGTTTTGAATGATAGATTAAAAGTGATTTCAGTTAAAATTATAAAATTAAACTTTCTCTAAGTAGATTTGAAACTTGTAGAAGAATTTCAGAAAGATAATATAAGTTTTATCGCAACAAGTTTTATTCTTTATTAGAAAGTTTAAAAATCATTTTGACCTAAGTGTTTTTAAAAATATCATTACAAAAAATAAAAATACAAATTTTTCTTTCAATGAAAAACAAAAGTAAAAACTCTGTAAAATGGTCCATAATAATATGAAATTAGAACCTTGAAAGTGAAAAGGCTATTTTTGTCTAATTGAATGTTTTGATCATGTTAGAGCTTTAATTTAGTGATGACACTCTTCGAAAGTTTAGAATTATATATATTATATGGGAGGGTTAAGGATAACCTCAAATTTGGCTTGTTAATTTGAGGACATGCATGTCTAATTAGGTTTATTTTTTTAATTTTCCATTAATGTAAAAATAAATTTATTCTTTTCTTTTTGCTGGAAAGAAAAAGTAAGCATCCTGAGCAGACACATATTTTAAAAGTTGAATATTTTACAGATTCTGTTATTACTTTTTTTTTTCTCTCTTATGATGCCTTTGTGATGAAAAGTCAAGTAATTTAATTGTACTAATTCTATTATTAAGGCGAGACAAATGGAATATCAGTGGCTAAAATGTTCACGTGTGCATTCATTCCACAATGCCATTTATTCAAGACAAACAAAATATAATAGTATTTATTCTCACACAATCAAAGGACGATCTAAGTCTAACTATAACTAAATTTCTAATTCTTTTCTAAAATTATAATTACCATGTATATCATGTTTCATAGAGCATCAATCTTATATGCAAAAAGCTAACAAATTATGAACCAAGTATATAGGACCAATTCTTCAAGTAATTTAAGGCTTAGAATACGATATTATGGTCATGAACACACCAAGTCTTTCTATTTTATTCCTAACAGAAATAAGTGTGGAATTTGAGTCTATTATGACGTAATTTTTTTTTGGAATATTTGTACTACATTGCTTATTTTTAAGGAAAACGATTAACATCTGTATTAAAAAAAATGATGCTCAATCATATTAGATAAAACTTTTCTAAGCTAACTTATACGGGATTATTATCTAATTCCTTTAATTACGTGTGAAATCATTATCAATACAGTTATTATTATTTCTATTATGGCTGTGTGAAATGATGTAATGTGATTTTTTTATTTCATTATTATCAAAGAAAACAAAGAATCGAAGAAATCAGACGACAAAACCTATTTATACGTGCAACCTAGCTCCAGTTTGCTCCCCTCAAACCTTTTGGTAAAACATGTACACATATATAGATATATATATATATATATATATATATATATATATATATATACTAATATTGGAACTATATGTCCGCATCTATCGCTTGTGTGGAAGATTGTTATTGGATCAATCAACAGATTAATTAGGAATATTATCTAATAAAGACAAACACTCACACCATATAAATGTTGCCGGTTTTAAATAACCAAGTCAAATTGTCAATATATTGGAGATTGTACATATAAAAAATTATACAATTTTAAGCATGACGTTAGAATAGTTTATTATTCTGCTTAATTAGTTAATTAATTATTTATTACGGTTGGTTTAATTAGTTATACTTGATTTTCATTGCCCTATGTTCAGGAAAAGGTGATCTTGTGACTTGCTCAAGAAACAATGCATCTGAGCTATTTTATGCAGTCCTTGGAGGCTTAGGCCAATTTGGAATAATAACTAGAGCAAGAATTGCCCTAGCTCAAGCACCAACTAGGGTATGGAATATTATCTCATCACATATATTAAAAAAATTCTTTTTATTTTTTCAAGCAGAGAATCTTATATATAATATGGTCTAATAATTTTGTTCCATAATTAAACTACTCACGTAATGATGTTCCATAACTTCTTTCAAGGTTATGGAATATCTCTTCACATATACTAAAAAAATTAACTTTTTTTAAGCAAATAATAATTTTTAAAATCAATAATAAATCTCGTATATATGTTTAATAATTTTGCCCCATAAGTTTCTCACTTAATTATATGTTTTTTTTAAAGGTTAAGCGGCTTCGGCTACTATACAATGACTTCTTAACCTTTAAGAAAGACCAAGAAAAGTTGATCTCAATGAATGGAAGAATGGAAAAAAGAGGAGTGAATTACGTAGAAGGTTTTCTTTTAATGCGACAGGGTCCTTTAGATCTTTCCTTTTATCCAGCTGCTGATCAGTTGAAAATAACTTCACTTGTTAATCAATCCGGCATCGTCTACTCTATAGAAATAGCCAAATATTATGATGATAGCACCCAGACTTCTGTGGACAAGGTATTTTCAATAACTCATGATCTCCATATTTTTATTTATTTAATTAATCATTTTCTTTATGATGTCCTCAACATTATTGTGGTTTTATATGTTTACATCAATTAACAACAAAATAACCAACAATAAGTCAACGCACAGAATCCTTGACTAGAAAAAATTGTTAAGAAAAACTACAAATATATTGTCTAGAGAAGTTTTAGTCAAGTTTTATGATTTAAAAATATTTCTAGTCACTAGCAATTACATCACTGTAGATATATAATATGATGTGGACTAAAGTATATCATTGACTTGGTCCCAAATAGAATTTGTGACTTTTTTTTTCTTTATAATATCCCCGAGTATAATTTGTGACCAATCAAGTTATCATTAACCACTAATTATCATTGTAATTAATCTCTAACAAATGTGGTATATAAATATATATACACAGAGACAAGTTTTCGATGTTATATATGTTTACGTATATAGATACATGCATAATGTAAATTACTTGTTACACATATGCAGGATCTGCAAGTTCTGCTGGATCATTTAAGCTTTGTTCCTGGATTTGCGTTCGAGAAAGATGTAGAGTATTTAGATTTTCTAAATCGAGTGCAAAGTGAAGAACAAAAGCTTCGGGAACTAGGAAAATGGGAAATTCCTCATCCATGGTTGAACCTCTTTGTGCCAGAGTCACAAATCATAGATTTTGATTCTGGTGTTTTCAAGGGCATCCTTCTTAACCAAAACGTGCCTGCAGGACTCGTCATTGTTTACCCAATGAACCAAAACACGTAAGTGCCTTTTTTTTTTTTTTTTTTTTGCAGGGCGGGGGGAGGGTGAGGTTAGCATTGTTGCCCATCCCAAATTTTTTTTCCCCTCTAAACTTATAATTTTGATAATTTACCCTGTAAACTTTTCTAAATTATTGCAGCATGCCTTATTTTGTTGACTTTTTGTTCAATTGGAGATTTGAATTTAAAATATTTGTTTTAAGGTTTAAATTAAAATTGGAAATTTTTCGTTAAATGTGAGATTTTCAGATCTCATGATATTGCGTATACTTTTGAGCTTTTCATCACCAATTGAATGGAAAGTTAAATAAAATAAGACACGTTGCAACAATTTAAATAGTTTAAAAGATAAATTGTTAACATTAAAAGTTCGGGAGACAAATGGCCAAAATCCAAAAAATTTTTAAGACAACAATGTTAAAAAGTTAAAACGCTCTTTTTTTTTTTTTTTTTTTTTTTTTTTGTTCAAAAGAAAAGTACTAGTGTCACAAGAATTAATCATGTACAATATATTTTGTGTGAAAAGACAAATTCGGTGACATTTTTGTATTATCATTTTTTTGTGCAGGTGGGATGTTGACACGTCCGCGGTGATTCCCGAGGAAGATGTTTTCTACAACATAGGTCTTTTGCATTCAAGTTCCTATAGTGAATGGAAGGCAATTGATGAAGTAAATAAGCAAATATTGCAATTTTGCCATGACGCTGGTATCAAGGCTAAGCAGTATTTTCCCCACTATGAAGCTCACCAAGATTGGATAAATCATTTTGGCACAAAGTGGGAACATTTTCAGCAGATGAAAATTAAGTTCGACCCCAAGAAACTCTTGTCCCCGGGACAGAAAATTTTCAATCATTTGTAGGCTGGGCACATAATTTTGAAGATATATAATAAGAAAAGGGAGAAAAATTATCCATCTGTCCTTAAAATATGTCTTAGTTTAATTCTCTCCTCTCTCTCTCTCTCTCTCTCTCTCTCTCTTAAACATAGTTATTTATATGTATCCTCCATGTATTTCTTCCTTAATAAAAATCAAATGGTACAAGCGTTTTCTCCTTTTTCTTTTACATCTCATCTTCATTTAAAATTCCGCCATTTGTTTACTTTAATTTATTTTATTTTATGTTATGAATATAATATATATCTATTTAGATCTCAATCTATGATGTGGTGATGAATTTGATCTACATATATCTCAATCTGCTAGCTATTAGCTAGAGTTTTCTATTTATATTCTGATTTTGTTCCTATTTTTGTGTGTTTTTGTTGTTAGATCTATCGGTTCTAAGACTAACTCCAACAAAAATATCAGTTTTAATATGCTCTATTTAGCATTATAGAGTATGAAATGATATATATAATGTGTCAGTCTATAATCTTTTACACTCTAATGCATGTCACTCCCCGGAGTACGAGAGGTGACGTGGTGGTTTAATTAAGTTAAATAGATGAAGATTTAGTTAAAAACAAGGTTTTAGAATCAAATTTATAAGTAAAAATATGATAATTTAAAAATCGTTTGAATAGAATAAGTTAAAGGAATAAAATGAATCATCATAATAATTAAACAAATAGAAATAATATTAAAATAATTAAATATGGGGTGGAACGCGTATGAGTCCTACTGACCCACATATTGTGCACACACATATAGTACTGACAATATTATGATACAACCACAGTCTAAAATAAAAGAGAAGTTAAATTCTTACATGTCTTGAATTGTAAATTAACCTACCAAATACTTCTACTGATAGTAAGTCCGATCGGCGGACTCTCCTCCAATCCTATGCTGATATCCACCTAGGGTTAAGATTTTAAAACAAATAAAAATGTGAGCGAAAGGCTCAGTAGGACTATATTTAGAAATTATTTAACTTTAAAAGAAATTTCTTAAAATCAGATAAACATGTGGAAACGAACTGGAACCATCAACAAATAGATAATTAAATGAGAAATTCAATAAAATATAATTTTCCAAGAATAATTCAAATAAATCAACCAGAAAGAATACCGTTTTTCCTTTCTTGGGCAAACCATACATAACTCACCATCGTAGTGGCCCAGCTGGATTTCGGGACCTGCCCCCAAGGTTGTTCACTACACAACCCGATCTCTGAGATGGCATCATGCCCTAAAATATATATATATACATATATATTTCTCTGATTCATAAAATCTCTTTTTTATCAGATGTAATCATTTATATTCATTATGAAGTTTATTATAAAAT